>JAVGWX010000002.1:152107070-152334570 GCA_036924085.1 Ariolimax columbianus | reverse complement strand
ACTCGCACAGTTCACCATCCGGGATGCTTCATAAACTCGCACAGTTCCACCAACAGTGATGCTTCATGAACTCACATTTCACCATCCGGGATGCTTCATGAACTCGCACAGTTCACCATCCGGGATGCTTCATGAACTCGCACAGTTCACCATCCGGGATGCTTCAGAAACTCGCACAGTTCCACCAACAGTGATGCTTCATGAACTCGCACAGTTCACCATCCGGGATGCTTCATGAACTCGCACAGTTCACCATCCGGGATGCTTCTTGTTCATTCAACACTGAACCTGCCTCCTGCACTGTTTTCCTAGCTCCTAAATCCTGAACAAATGTTTCACCATGTAACCCTTAGCGTGAGCATTATCCAAGAACCTAATAAGGGTAATAATACTACAAAAAAATTGTTTTACAAATATTTATGCTTGTCTATTTATTTCCATTGGGTTGGATCACCCTGGAAGGAAGGGATCATATAGGGTTGACGAATAAAATTCGAATGTCGGTGCAGTTGACCCGTCGTGTGAAGAGTTTTTACGTTAACCCAACTGTACCGTCTGATTAAAAAGTAGTAGAGCTCACGTATTTCAAATCTAAGGAACGGGCTGCAACTTCCGATAAGGGTACGCTTAAGTATATCCAGATGTAAAAAGGTACCTAAATTACTGTCTTAGAAGCTTTAACAGAGAACCGGTCACAGCACCTCATAAACAAGGTGTTGTCTCCACATGCAATGTCTCTACCACCTCATCAGGACAGCAGTGTATGCTATGGTACTGACCTCATCTTTAATTTACTAATAGAAACAGGTTTTGCCCTACCTGGGATGTGTATAACAAATGCCGATACACTTTGAACAGAATCTGACATCGGGAATGAAGTTTTAGCTAATGAACTATACGAGGTCTCAGCATGTGTGACCTATAGTGGTAACGTTACTTTCTCCATAACATGAATCTTCTAAATTCAAGGCTAGCATTCATTTAGAGCAAGAATGTTGTGAACATGACCAGCTCATGGAACAAACTCCATTGGTTTGCATTTTTGCATTGAGAGACTAGTTATTGGGGGTCTCTGTGGCGAAGTGGTAAAACCGTTTGCTCGTGTTCAGACAGTCGGGACTCGAATTCGAGCTGGTATTCGACGATTGGTTTATGGTGGCAATTTTTCAGGAGTTCCCCGAGATCATCGCTAGAGCTACGGAGTTCGTTCTTTGTGCGATGTTCTCGGCAGGTGGGATACCTTTCTGCTGAGACAGACAGAGCCATTTTAGAGAAAACCGCGGCGATGCTCGCGGCAGGTGGAATACCTTTCTGCTGAGAGAGACCGAGCCATATGGGGGAAACCAGAGGCGATGCTCTCGGCAGGTGGGATACCTTTCTGCTGAGACATACAGAGCCATATCGGGAAACCGAGGCGATGCTCTCGGCAGGTGGGATACCTTTCTGCTGAGACAGACAGAGCCATGTTGGGGAAACCCGAGGAGATGCTGTCGGCAGGTGGGATGCCTTTCTACTGGGAAAGAGAGCCATATGAGGAAACCCGAGGCGATGCTCTCGGCAGGAGAGATACTATTCTGCTGGGAAAGACAGAGCCATATGGGGAAAGCCACGTCGATGAAGTCGAGCCTTTCCCTCTAACTCGTAGTTGTTTAACTATTCGTCACCTGGTTGGCTCATTTTTCAGTTTTTGGATTTGAACTCAGTGTGATCTCATCTCTTAAAATCCTTAATTCATACTTGGTTGTTGTGTTCTCATATCGTTTACTCCTCAATTCGTACTTGGTGTGTTCCCATCCCCTAAACTCGTGAATTACTATTTGGTGTGTTTTCATTTCTTAAACTCCTCATTCGTACTCGTTCTGTTCCCATCTCTTTAACTCCTCAATTTACTTCATGCTTTTTTTAAGTCTTTAACTTATTGACTCCCATTTTACGTGATAAATGGAAAATAGTTTGTACGAAACTATAATTTTGTTCTTTCTCTTGAGCTCTTTGAGATCTTATGCCTGCAACAAAGTAGTTTATGCTCAATTCAAGTGTGGGTATAATCTAATACAATAAAGCAACACCGTTCAGCTCCCTATAAACCACATGTCTTCAACAATTACACGTCTGTTACTGAAATATTTATCATATCCCATTTGCTGTTTTTGTTTTTTTACAGGTAGAGATATTCGGCAACATACCTAACTTTACTTAGTGACATTTTACAACATAAGTACCTTTTTGCACGGTAACGATTTTTTAAAACCACGTTTATGATAACCATCTTAAAACACACACTATATTTAAACAAGGTCGGGTTGACCAAGAAGTTTAGACGCAATTCTTCCGACTAAGTGGACACGAGTTCAAAACTTTGGCAAGGTACTGTATTTGGACTTGAAAAAGGAAAACTGTTCTGTAAACTGAATGACTATAGCAGTGGTTATCGACCTGTATTTATCAGCAATGTATCCTCTATGTCGACATCAACGATGGAAATGTGGACCATACTGATCGATTAGTGGAGATTGATTTATTTATAGCGAGAAGGATAAATTGAGAGAGAAATAAAGAGAACGGGAAATTGTGAGAGTGATGTAGGAAATGAATGATAACCGCAGGGTAAGCCACAGAACAGAACATATTACATTACTTCATGAGAGTGAGAACGTGTAAGCTCACCAGCTTATCATATTGAATGTTATTTGAAGTATACTTTATTTCTGAAATAGAGAAGCCACATTGTCGTTAACTTTCAAATAACCGTAGTCATGTTCTGCACAAAAGTGACGCTGGAACTCAGGTTACTCTAATTACTATACAGATTATTCGGTCTTCAAATAACCGAATTACTTATTTAATCACATTATCAGTGTGAATCAAGTTTCTACCGTAAAAAGAAAACACTATTTCCTTCAAATTATCAAATGTATGTATTTAACAAAACTGCCGGTCTATCGAAGCAACCTCCCGACATCAAAACCCTTCTAATCTAAAAAAAATGTTAAAAAAAACAAACAAAACAGAGTGAACAAAAATTATAAATCATATACCGTAACAAGACAAAAACACAAACGAAACCTACGTTACGATGAATTGACCTCCATCAAGAACAACGAGCAGCGACAATCATTAAATAACGAATCAAAGAAGAATGGATTAATACAATCATTGGGGATGTCAATACATAGGGGTGAAAAAAGAATACTTAACTGAGAACAAATTAGATCACTCCTTTTCATTGTGGGCAGGAACCCACATGACAGCCACATGCGGGATGAAGTGGTGAGGAGGGCGTAAGAAGTGGAAACATGGCTGGGTAAGCCAGTGGTGGCCAGATACGGAAAGACCAACGGGCAATTAAAGTAGAGAGACAAAAATAAAAACGGTAGGCATATAGATGGGGGTAGCTATGAGATGGGGATTCAATAAAAGGTGTGGACAGTATTAATGCAATGTGGTTGGAGACAGCTCATGAAGGAGATAAGTTTGTTCTCAAGGGCGAATCGATGACCGTCATCAGAGAAGCAATAAAAAACGTATGTGACACTAACAGTTGCTCTACCCCAGTGGAGCAATTTGTTTACCTTGGCAGAACACTCTCAGGAGCAGTCCATATTGATAATGAAGTAAACTCGAGAATTTCAAAAGCATGTGTAGCATTTGGAAAACGAAGATCTTCAGCTTGAAACAGGAGAGGAGTTTTGCTAATAAGCAAAATGAAGGTGTATGCGATAGTTGTCCTACCAACTCTTCTGTAAGTTTTGTGAAACTTTGACTGTGTAAGTCGACATGCGAAGACGCTTGAACATTTTCATCTGAACTGCCTAAGGAAACTGCTGAACATGAAATGGCTAGATAGGATCACAGCATTACACGAATCCACACAACTCTATGCAAATCGCATCTTAGATAAACTGGCCATTTTATTCCCATGTAACATGAACGGCTTCCAAAGAAAATATTCTATAGCGAGGTTTAGTCAGACAAGCGAGCTCGCGGAGGCCAAATAGAACGTTACAAAGACACTCGGAAAGCCTCACTGAAGAACTGCGACATTGACCCTAATAATTGGGAGAACACTGCTGATGATCTCTCTGCCTGACGTAGTCAAATCTCTGATGTCACGACACATAGGGAGCAGACAAGAATCAAGGAAGCTGCACGGAGACGAGCGACACGAAAGACAAGATATGAGTTGCCTCCGTCTGACGGTCCAGATAGTGTTTCCCTGCCCTCAGTGGGAAAGACGCTTTCGGGATTTGATTGGTTTGATCAGCCACCTACGAACTCACTCCAGGATTGGAAGATGACAATCTGGACCTCTTCTGTAAAGATGGACAAACAAGACAACACCCCGGTGCCTATTACCATTGAAGTGTGTGACATTAGGGGGGCCCATGCGGTTACAGATATCATTGAGGTGTTGGCGGAAACGCTCACGCATAGAGTCGATTCGCCATTGAGCATGCCTTGCTAGTTCAGAAAAAAAAATTGCAAAGGTCAAACTTATTCATACGGCAGTGAATGAGACTCGTTATTGTTACATGGTGTCTAACATCTACACCAATGGAAAAAAGTATACCCTATAGCCAACGGTAACACTACATTAGAAATCGAATTAAGAGAAACAAGTAAGCGAAACCAGCCACTCTATGTTTGGACACCAAGTGAAGTTTAGAAGACTGACATCTAGACGAAGTTGCTGACAGGCAATGCAACAGCTATAGACTAGTCAAGGAAGATTCCGCATCTAAAGATGGAAGAAACTGACGCAGGTACCATGTATCGAAATGGGGGAAAAAAAAATCTGCGTCTGAACACCACTTGCATTAGGCATGGATCAAAACTGGTATATCAGAAAGAAGAAATAGTTTTAAAAGAGACACGGATGATGAGATATGCTTCCGTGGAGCACCTGATGATCTGTCCAAACCTTCTGGAAGAATGCAATATAGATGCCGATCCACTTGGCTGAGTATAGGAAACATGACTAAACGTGATGGTCAGGACACGGGAGTAAAGTATCACACAAATTCCCTTCCGAGGGATAAGGTCTGTCTCAGAAATATGTCGTAGCTATGCATATCACCTCTCGTTTATGTAAATAACCAAGATGTCAATATACTCCTTACATGGAGCCGACATATGTTCTCATATCGTTTTTGCTCAGAACAGGGATACCTACATGCATATCTATTTTTAATTAGTTGACCAGATTATATAGACAAAATTATCAAGTACAGATTTCATAGACAAATAACACAAAGAAATCATATAGTCTGATAAAACAAACACTTCTAATATCTGATAATAGTAGATTTAGAAATGTTTATTCCTTCAATGTGAGCAGGAAAGGAAGAATGGAGAAAAAAAATATGAGACCAGAAATGTTACAAATAATGCGTGTTTCTTCTCCTTGGTCCGGACAAGGATGCTTTGTTATTTGGTATCGAATTTTACAGCGAAGATGCAAGTATGTGTTCTTTTTGACTGGACACAAGCGGTATCAGCGCACGGTTATTACCAATATTTGATTTAAACGTGTACGTCATGTTTTGGTATAGACTTTTAGGAGACAAGAATATATCATTAAAACACTCATGAAATTAGGACTGTTTTATGCTCCTCCACATGTGTATCACGCGCAGGCCTCGTTTTCTCAGGTAGCCGAGTGGTTAGGATGTTGATCCCTTGACCACAGGGATTTATGATCAAAACCTCAGTAAGACATAGGTTCCTTTCTTCTCACCACACTTAATCACTGCTCATGTACCTTATGAGAATGGATCCACACTGGTGTTATAATGATAGAGTACTAGATAGTTTTCGTAACCCTGGCAATGTACGCAGAGAATGGGGCAACGGTAGAGCATATCGTAACCCTGGCAATGTACGCAGAGAATGGGGCAACGGTAGAGCATAGTACCAGGTTAATCCGCTGATAAAGGAGAACACGCATCATAGTGATGCTGTTATACACACCCGACAGATCCGTGCAGTTCAACGGGACATCAGGGTGGGCTGTTATACACACCTGACAGATCCGTGCAGTTCAAGGGGACATCAGGGTGGGGCTGTTATACACACCCAACAGATCCGTGCAGTTCAACGGGACATCAGGGTGGGCTGTTATACACACCCGACAGATCCGTGCAGTTCAATGGGACATCAGGATGGGCTGTTATACACACCCGACAGATCCGTGCAGTTCAACGGGACATCAGGGTGGGCTGTTATACACACCCGACAGATCCGTGCAGTTCAACGGGACATCAGGGTGGGGCTGTTATACACACCCGACAGATCCGTGCAGTTCAACGGGACATCAGGGTGGGCTGTTATACACACCCGACAGATCCGTGCAGTTCAACGGGACATCATGGTGGGCTGTTATACACACCCGACAGATCCGTGCAGTTAAACGGGACATCAGGGTGTGGCTGTTATACACACCCGACAGATCAGTGCAGTTCAACGGGACATCAGGGTGGGGCTGTTATACACACCCGACAGATCAGTGCAGTTCAACGGGACATCCGGGTGGGGCTGTTATACACACCTGACAGATCAGTGCAGTTCAACGGGACATCAGGGTGGGGCTGTTCGACTAGAGTGAGAAGACAGGTCGTTGCCGAGTGCAGTAGAACATACATGTTAGGAACCTTCAGTTTGAGAATTAAGATCGAAGCAGTGCCCTTAGCGCTGAGATGGATATCTGAGACTTGTTTAACATCGTGACAGACGCCCACGCCCTACTTCAGAAGGTACATAAAAGATGGCTTACGTACGAGTGGATAGCAGCTGTTGAGGCCTCAAACCTGCAGTGGTTGACATGGATCTACTGTCCTGGTTATGCTGGGGTTCAGGGCAACGAAAGAGCTGAAATCGTGGCTTCAGAAGCTTCCATCATAGACACGTTGGTGATGGACAGGAATGAGATTTTGAAATCAATCAATTAACAACCTGTTGGCTGTGGACACATAGAAAAAATTAAGCAGCAATCCTCAGGCTGCAAAGTTTTGACATTAAACGAGGTTCGAGCGGAGAAGGGCGCATGAGAGGACAGAGCAGGAGAGTGAACAACCAGTGACCTACAGGGACCATCAATATCCATACCCTGCGCCATTTGCTGAGAGAGACTGAGCAATTGTGGGTTTGCACTGAGTTCAGTTACGTCAATTCTTAGAAACAAAAACATACACAGATCATCTACGTATGTGGAGGTGTGTGTGAGGGGAGGATTTTTAAATTTCTTATATTAGCAATCATGTGTGCAGATATGAGACAAGAAATGTGTCTGTTGTGTCTCTACGTGGTGGAGTTGCTGCCTACTTCTGTTGCCTTCAGGCGGGTCATTACGGAATAATTTGTATTGTGTTTAGAATGTTTGACCCATAAAACGTGCTAACAGTCTGCTGTTTTAATTTTCATCTGCCAAGACTTCTTTAACAAGAACAGCCTGTATATGGGACCTCGAGTGCATTGTTCATCTCTGAAATGACTTGGCCCTGATGTCACGGTCTTTGAGAGAATTATACTATTGTTTCTTCTTCTTCTTCATCGTACGCTGTTTACAGCGATATTTACGTTGCACTGTTTTATTTTGTTAAGCCTGTGGCTCAGTGCATCCGATTTCAACAGGCGTTTCTGTAGGGTTGCCCTCATTAGCCTTTGGATGTCCCCAGCCTAACTGCAAGGCAGCAGTTGTTTTTGGTCAGAGTTGTCTCTCTTTGGGAAGTTGTCTTGCAGGACTATCGAGTCTTCCCCACTCCTCGTGTCTATAGGGTTTGGCAATGATATGATATGATGGACTATGTACTAGTTTGTACTATCCCGGAAGAGAGGCAGTCCAGTGTGACTGTGTCTCAGGATCGTAACGTCCTGCCAGAAACGTATCATATGCATGTGAGTGAGGTATCTCTTTGCTCCTTGTATTTTCTCGGCTCATCTGCAGTGATGGAACGCCTAGCATTCCCCGCCACCTGGTAGGTTGTCACAATAGGGCAGAGGGTGCAATGTCCGCTGGACTGCATCTCTTCTGCGTCCATTGGGATGACTGATAGCAGACAGAGGTAAAGAGCAAGGCAGGAGTGCATTTATCCAGGTGCATTTCTGCGTATCGACCGGGCCGGGCTGAGACTCAAGCCCCAGGTCTCAGCCATGTCGTAGCCTCCCATCACAGCGGTGCTGATATTTAGGAAGGAGTTCTGGCTTAGAGACGTTTGGCCGTAGTCCCTCATATGGTAGCTTCGCACCATTGGCTTATCAGCCAAGCACGTGGACCAAATGTCAGCGACCTGTGATTTCTCTCGAAGGAGTGCATTTGACCAGGGGACAAGCCTGGTCACGGCACGGAGATGGTGTTCGCCTGGTGTGCGGACATATCTCATGGTCAAGGGTTGAGTCTCAGCAGTTCGCAGTGAGGTAGCTGATCTACTGCTTAGGGCACCCCGACCGAGAACTAAGTCTTCTACAAATGGTTTCATACCTCATCGCCGCATGGGGTGAATATCGAGCAGCTTCCCGCCCGCTTTGATCGGTGGACGGCAGAGACCTCATTCTGCTGCTCGACCGGGCGGGGCTGGAGCGGGAGCGGGAGCCCCAGGTCCCCACCATGTCTAAGCCTCCCTTTGCGATCGTGCTGAGCTTTTGGGCGGGATTTTGGCTTAGAGGCGTTCGGCCGTAATCCCTCACCGTGTAGCCTCTCGCCGTTGGCTTGTCAGCCTATACTATTTTGTTTCATTTTTGAGATTAAAACCAGACAGGTTTTCTTCTTACGTTCTTTTCTTTAGAGCCGAGAGCCTCACATCTCAGCTATAGTAACCCAGTTGAGTTTTCTTTTGGACGTTACAAAAATATATGTCTTGTACATGCGTGGCGTCTTCACGAGCTGGAAGGCAATATTCGACACCCTTATGAATCCTAAAGGTGGACCTCTATAAAGATTGTTTTGGTCTCCCTCCACCTATACTTTCTTTCGAAAGCAACATACATACCTAGGACACAGGTTGATGACAGAAACAACGACAGCTATCACCACAATCGAACGTTCCAGAGAAAGCAGAGATATATATGGGATAAATATAGGAGAATAACAAAACCTATACACGATTAGAACCAACAAATGAAGAGATGATGTGGAGGTCAACAACACGTAAAGAACAATAAGAAAACCCAAAACAAATAGATCTAATGGACAAATCACAAGAGCGCGGTACAAGTCGGTATTATCTAGAATTTATCAGTGATAATATAAGAGAAAGACCTGCGGTACTTGCACGTACATCTTGGTGGACATTAGATATGTTACCGAGGTTATTGTTATAAGACGATTGGTGTTTGGAATAAAAATAATATAATTATTATTACAATGTTCTCATTAGAGTTGGGAGTTAAAGAGTGGTAGTTGTACGTTTGACAAGAGATAAGAGAAATGAATCTGCTACAAAAGAGTGGTAGTTGTACGTTTGACAAGAGATAAGAGAAATGAATCTGCTACAAACGTCTCTAGTAGACATATCATTAAGAATGTTGACATCAGGAATGTAATGGCCCATACTCTCTATTTGAATACATCTTTCTTGACCTAATACTGCCTCTTTCAAACCATAGTAGCACACCGTCTAGTTTTCCCATGTAGCACCAAAGCATTGTTTGGCAGTAGAAGAAGTGACTGTTTCCGCCACTATTACTTCTGCACTATCCGGCAGATAGTCCTCCGCACAAATATACCCTATCTCAATTATATCATGTCTAGATGATTAACATTTCGTTGTGCACGTAGGCGATTATGTAAGTAAGTTATAAGTAAGGACCTTTAACATTTTCATTGTATTTGTTTGGCATTATCGATAGATAATTTTTCCTGGTAGAACTTGTAAATTATCATCCTAATGAAATCTGACATTTGTGCCATCCCGATGAATGACATTCGGTGGTCTAGGGAATGTGAGCTGAGTTTACATTTGCAAAGTGTCATGTTCAAATCATGCTCACGTTCACAGACTGATAATATTTGATTTTTTTTCGCGGGATTACAGCTTTTCCAAGTCTACCTAGCTGTAAATTGGTATTGAACGAAGTCAGAGCTACCGCTAGAGTGCCGTGTTTGTACTCTGTTGTCGGCACGTTCAGCAATAAAATGAACTTAGCACATAAGGGGTGCTCACATACAATGCCTTATGCACCGTTTCCATGATCTTCTTTTCGCTCGCCACGACTTTTTTTGTTACGTCTTTAGGTGGAGGAAAGTTCTGTGAATAAAAGTTGGTGTAATGGAGGTTTCTTCAGGGCTGCCAAACAATTGTGTGTGGGGTTCGTCTTAATGGGTCAGTGCACAATACGCAATTGACTAAACATATAAGAGTTGTGATGCGTATGTTCTACTATCTGCACTGCTTGCCCGCACGTACACATTGGACATGAAGTAAATTTTAGCCTGCGTAAGTGACCATTCGATCAGTTATGTCCCTTTCTCACGCACAACATGATCACTTAATACGCTCGCAAGAGACAGTCCTATTTGTCTCTCGTTTTGTGGGCTTTTCTTATGTCTATGATTAGGGTTTTCATTTCTTGGAAGCTGATTGTTCATTTTGTTCTTGTTTCGCTCATTTATTTGCATGATGAAACTAACGCTTTCCCAGCGAATATCTACTATACAATTGAAGAGCTATCTGACAGTATCTTGCATTACGATATCTACGGGATCGTGTTTCTAATCCAGCCAGCAACAACAACAATTGCAAAATGAATTCCTAATAATAATAATAATGTTTGCATGCGCATCTAGGGCCCGTTTTGTCTTTCGACCACTACCATATCCAACTGCTGAGGCGTGTTGCCTAACTTCCTTCAATGCTGAAGGAGAAACTACTGTCTGTCGAAGCCACGTAGAACAGGGTCGTCCCCTCCCACCCCTCCAGCTGGCAGGTGGCAACGGCTGTTACACTTAGCTGACTTGGACATTATCTTGTGAGCCGGAAGTTCTCGATCCGCTCGGACCACGTGACCAAAAACAGCTGCGGCGATCCAGAGTGCCCGAGATGGAGGGAAGAATTGTCTTTGCAGACACCTGGACATTACGGACGAAATCGAATCACTGGATACCGAGTATGCTTCGCTGGTTGCGCATATGAAAGGCATGGAGTCTTGATTTGTCCTGTTTAAGTAGGGTCTAAGTCTCTCAACCATACAGGGGGACATGAATTCCACACGTCTGATAAATATAAATTTTGGATCCGAGAGAGAGTCTGGCATTATTTCCGGCGGAGGTCTTTCATAGAGGAGGCAGAAAGTCCGATCCTTCTAAAAATGTCAGGCGCACTGCGTCCATTGGATGAAAAAGAACTCCCCAGGTATGTGGATTCATTGGTGCTCTCCAACTTGTGATCATTGACACCAATGCTGTAAAGACCAGTGTTGGAGCCAAGGTTCTGAATTGTTGTCTTGGCCCAAGATATTGATATGCTCAGGTTTGATGTTTCGAGATCAAATAAATCGACTGTTGTTGGGCCGCATTGTCTGGGCCGACTAGGATTAAGTCATCAGCATAGGCGAGGCCTGCGATGCCTGTTTAGTTCATGTCAATGTCCAGATGGTTTGAGTCGAGACGGTGGAGATTCCAGTTCTGGCTCGGCAGAAATGGTCAGGGGCAAGGATGCAACCCTACCTGTCTGAGAAAGCGCAACCCAGACGAACTCTGGCCCCGGGGTCCGTTTGTAGCTTCCTTATCAAGTTCAACAGTGTAACCGTTGCTGTGCCCGGCTTTCCATAGAGCAGACCTATAGATCGAATCAAATGCCGCGTTTATCGTTACATACACAGCGCAGAGGATGCGGGTTGAACGCATGGTGCAGCTCAGCAAGGAGCAGAAGAGTGAGAATTGCATCCACAGTTGATCTACCTGGGGTAGATAAGGAGGAGGTTTTGGGATCAGGAGTGGCTTCAGCCGGGCCAGCAGCACATGTACAAATACTTTCATGGCACTGAGAGCAGTGTGATTGGTGTATATATGTTGCAGTCCTTACGTCTTCCCTTGCTTTTGTATAGGGCGATAACTAGTCCATCTCGTTCCCTGTTTTCCAGAATTGTAAAAAGAGGTGGCGGAGAGCGGAGTTGATGGGGTCCATGGCATACTTCAATAGCTCTGGCGGAATATGATCCGGACCTGCAGCGCGCATGGCTTCCTAATAGAACTATTTAATAAGCTAACGATAGGAAACTATTCCCGTCTGATCTATTTATTTCAAATTGGGGACAAAATCTCGGTTATTTTTGTACCAGTCACTTTTTAGAACGTAAATAAAGTAGTAGTGCTTAAAAAACACTCTGGCAGTTGGTGGAGATCACATTCGGTCTGGTAAACCTTAACCGACCGATGATTTCGTCTTCTTGTTTTTCTTCGTGCGTCATCATATTTTATCTTGAAAATATTTAAAGAAAAAAGTGGTTAGCCTGAGGTTATTGATGCATCTCTAGAAAGCGTCGTCGAATGGTATCTTTGATGGTTATAGGTTCTTTCTGTAGGGGATGAGCGTGAGCCCTAGTACCATTGTATGAACCCCTTCGATGAGATGGGAGATGGGGTTGGGGTGCTGGCACTCTGATCGCCTCGTGGGATGAGCACCACACTGCTTACTTTTTATTAGTGACGTCATCATTGAGAATTTGGTTGCTCTCTATCGTTAGACCTGTGACCCAGTGCACCCGTTTTCAACAGGCGTTTCTGTCAGGTTGGCCTTCAGTCCTATACTGTCCCCAGTCTCCCAGCTGGACAGCAAGTTTGTGAATTCCCTTGGTGTGGATCTTACACTTCGACCTGTCAATCATGGAACGCTCTGCCGGTAGATATACTACTACAGCGAACACAGCTCTTAAGGTAATGGCTGTGCAGGGGTGGGGTGGAGGGGGAGGGGGCGGTGCACACTAGATAAAGTGAAGACACGGGATAGCAGGAGCCGTTGATTTCAGCTTCAATATCATCATGTTGCCTTTTAACTGAATTGTTATTTTTATTTGTTTTCAAGTTCGCCTTATTTATCTATTCCCCAAGGCGGTGTGCGTTGCACTGTGGTTTTTATTTTGCGCCTGTCGGCCCTGTGCATCCGACTTCAGCTTGCATTTTATATAAGGGTTTGCTTCCTCTTGCATTTTCTAAGGGTTTGCTTCCCCGGGATAACGCCCGGTACTGTGATGGAAATTGAACCCAGCAACTTTGGTTGTGAGCCGTGTCACTTAGCCACTAACCCACGCCGTCCCTTTTTTTTTACTGAATGACAATTACGAGTTCATCACATAAACTGGACGTTTTACATGGAGTATGTATCTGTACAGTCCAGGACTGGAAGGCAAATATCTCATTTCTGAAACTAAACAACATATGGAGAACCAAAGACTTCAAGAAACACACCAACGTTAGAATATTCAACAACAGAGTCGTCGATGATGATGTATGGAGTCGGAAGATGAAGATGGACTAAGTCCAAACAACACAGACTCCAGTCTTTCGTTAACAGATGATAATGGGGGTAAAGTGTCAGGACATCTTGAGAAATGACGACTTGTGGGAAACATGCAAAAAACATTCACAGGAGCAACAAATTAAGTGAAAAAATTGGGATTGGATAGGCACAGTGCAACAAAGCCAGAATTGTACATGAAATCCGTAGGGGAAGCGAAAGAGATGTACACCCACACATGCATAGATAAGAGAATATGTGGGAAAGAACTAGGATTACACAATTATACATGGGGACAGGAAGAAAGAGCACCCTAGGACCTTGTATGCTGGCGAGATGTTGTTAATTGTCCATGTAACAAGCAGAGAAGCAGACTTTGATTTATATTGATTGATGTATAGCGCAATTGACAATGGCGATTTAATTATATAGCAACATGTCGAAGCAGATCCGGTAATGAAGGTCAAAAATATATCAAACCATCTTTAGGTAATGTTCAGTTTTTCACCGAAATAGACATAAAACTAAACCCACATTATAGCCACAATACTTTCATCAGTGATAAAGTACAAACAAAAACACCTAACAAATGAGAATGGATTGACCATACAAACACAACGTAATACGGCAGGCATTAGCGAGAGAGAGGTCAAGAACGTGTAAATGTGTTTCTATTAATCTTTGTCCCTGCGGGGCCGTACTGTGGTTTCGTTTTCTGTCTCTGTTCTATAACTGGGACAGACCTACATACGTTTTTTATAGACGGTTTAAATTGGAATCGTTTTATATGAGGAGGTTTCTATGCAGGGCCGTCTTCAGTATTCTTTGACATAATGTGTTGCTGGTTGCAGTGGTCATATGATTTTCATCCCCGATATTACTCATCTAACTGGGCCATACATAACTCCTACATGCCTTGATGGTATGGCCGGAAACGGCAGTAGCTTGATTGCAAACAATGACTGCACAACGATTATCAGCATCACCCGAAAGCAGAGTCCAGACTTACACTGCTGGGTAGACATAAGTCAACAGTTAGAAGTTTAAAGGCTCGAACCACAAAGCTACCCCTTACCCAGGCCTAGCAGGACGCAGGAATGAACCACTAATAAACTTCTTATCAATAGCCAAATGAAAGTTTGAAAGGCAAACCATGGAATCCAACGGAAGATATCATTTAATGGTCGACCAGATAGATTCACAGATGGATATCTCCGCCTTTCACATCGACACACCCGATTTTAGCCCGGCACATTTGTGGTTCCGTGTTTGCATTTCCGCTTCGACCCCAAATTTCTCAGGTACCCTACAAGGTTGCAGTCTGTTTCAAGAACCGCCAAGGAGGCAGATGAGGGTTTTGGAAAGCTGTGTGTACCTTGAGGTAGCCAGCGAGCTATGTTTCACTTACTCGTGTGATCTCTTTGGCCAAGTCTTCAACCCTGGCATGCATCTCCAACAGTTGCCACACTGGTTTAGATTACTAATTAACGTCCCCTTTCCTGTCAGACATTATGTTTCCGAAGTTCAGTCACCTGGACTGTCTTCTTATTTCCCCTAAATATGTCATCCATTTTGCATGTTTCTATTAGGTAGATCATCATGTGGTATCGGTCTTGTGTTGCTCTATGGTCACATAGCTCATCCCTCCTGTATCTACAGCTCTATAAGCTATTCATGCATCCTGTTACACCAGTTCGGAGCCTATTTCATGACCTTGATCCTCGAGGCAAGTATTTTCTTAGCGCAGTTTCCTCCTGCAGTTCAATCCATGGGATTTGCGTCAGTTAGATTTCACTTTCACGATGGGTGTTTTCAGGGATTAGTTTGTAATTGACTGTAGGAAACTTCTTCTAGGTGTTAGTCTTGTGTTCTGCACCTCGGGTCCTAACATCACATACCTTCGATCGTTTGACTGTTTCTTCTTTCCCCATTTCTATGACGACGTTACTTGGTGTTTCAGGTCGTACTATGTCGATTATGCAGTGTTTATTTCTCAGTTGGAGTTGGTTTTATACGCCGTGTAACAACACAGCAAGGCTCATGTTTTGATGTATCAATAGGTTAACATGCAACGATACTCCGTACTCAGTTACGGAGAAACATAGAACGAATGCTAATTTCTGAAGGACATGTGAATGTGCTTCCAATCAATGTTCAGATGATATTATTTCTCGCATGTATCTTCCGTTTTACGGTGCTAAGACGTAAACTAATAAAACCACTACAGGACCGTTTGAGAGTGGCCCAGACGTTCCTTGAGAGACGCTTAGTCGAAATAACTCTCCGGAACAAAAGTATGAAAGGTCTCAACAATTCTGACATAAGACAATTGTCCATGGTGAGTGATGGGGTAATCCATGCAGGCAAAGCAAAACATAGATGTACAGATCACATCTTACCACGAAACGATGGTCGATGGAGCAAAGCGACAGCAGTCTGGTAAACCAGAGTTAAGAAAAGTCCGCTGGGAAGACCTACAATGCGCTGGTCAGACTCACCTGATGTACGCTGCAACATCCGAGATGCCTCTAGAAGATACCCTATCATACGCTTGACTTCCGTGAAACAAGACAAAGTCCACTGGAAACGAAGTTTGGATCCGCAACTACCCTGAGGAACGGGTCATAAAGATCAAGATCTTCCGTTTTGGTGTCTGGTAGTATACAGAAAATGACAGTTTGAGATTCAACTTTACACCCACATATTTGGAAGCCGTATAGTGTTCTAGTTCTTTCCGTGCCGTTTGATCTGTAGTTTTCTATTTTCTTCTCTTTTTCTGAGTGATAGTCATGTTGTCGCCATGCATGCATTAATTTGTTTAACAGTCGGCGTGTCCTAGTGGTTAAGTGGCACGGCTCATAACCTGATGGGTTCGATCCCCATTACAGCACTGGCCGTTTCCAAGGGAAGCAAACCCTTAGAAAATGCAAGAGGAAGCAGACCCTTAAATAAAATGAATGCTGAAGTCGGATGCACTGGGTAGATAGGCGCAAAATAAAAACCACAGTGCAACACACAGATCTTGGGGATTAGAGAAATAAGGTAAACGCAAAAAGTAAATACAAAATACATGAATTTTCTCACTTCATCGGATGTACTCTTTTCTGTAACACCTAATTTCGGTTTTCTATCCTATACTTCATTGAGGTACTCTGTCTTACACCTCATTAAGGTACTCTGTCTTACACTTCATTGAGGTACTCTGTCCTACATCTCATTAATTTACTCTGTCCTACACCTCATTAAGGTACTCTGTCTTACACTTCATTAAGGTACTCTGTCCTACATCTCAATGTATTCTGTCCTACACCTAATTAAGGTACTCTGTCCTACACCTCATTATGCTACTCTGTCCCACACCTCATTGAGGTACTCTGTCCTATACTTCATTGAAGTACTCTGTCATATATCTCATTAAGGTACTCTGTCCTACACCTCATTATGCTACTCTGTCCCACACCTCATAGAGGTACTCTGTCCTACACTTCATTGAAGTACTCTGTCATATATCTCATTAAGGTATTCTGTCCTACACCTCATTATGCTACTCTGTCCTACACCTCATTAAGGTACTCTGTCCTACGTCTATTTGAGTCATTCTCTCCTGCAAAACCTCATTGAGTTACTATGTCCTCCAACAGCTCATTAAGTTACTATGTCCGACAACAGCTCATAAAGTTACTATGTCCGACAACACCTCATTGAGTCACTGTGTCCTACGCCTCATTGAATCACTGTTTTCTACACCACCTTATTGAGGCACTTTATCCTACAACACCTATTTGAGACACTATGTCCTACACCACCTTATTGAGACAATATGTTCTACACCACCTTATTGAGACACTATGTCCTACACCACCTTATTGAGACACTATGTCCTACACCACCGTATTTAGAAACTATGTTCTACGCCACCTTATTGAGACACTATGTCCTACACCACCTAAATAGGACACTATGTCCTACACCACCTTATTGAGACAATATGCACTACACCACCTAATTTAGAAACTATGTTCTACGCCACCTTATTGAGACACTATGTCCCACACTACCTCAATGGGACACTATGTCCTACAACACCTTATTCAGGCACTCTGCACTATAAGACATTATTAAGTCAATTTGTCCTACAACACCTCATTGAGACACTCTGTCCTACAATATTAAACAGCACTTATCCCGACAAATTGCAGATCATCTGGGACATGCACAACATGACACACACGCCATGATGTCACCAAATGGATGCGTAATTTGGTTGAGAAAACGGTGTTCCTTTCAATTGACGCAAACATACCCAACATAGCATTAATATATCAGCGCACATATTTTCGCCATTAACTGTAGTATGGCGATTTTGTCACGACGATTTTCTACATAGAACTCAAGACAATCGTGCTTAACATTTCCTGCTCTAGTGATGGCTTGAGTTGAGTAACCATTCCATAAAGAGCTCATATCATCTTTTTAATGACTACATTTCTTGTGTATGTCCATCACAACAAAGACTAATGGATTATTTTCAATGACAAGGATTGGATTATGATTGGAGAATGAAAATGTTCTTTCTCATGGGATCACGGAAGACATTCTTCTTGTATTCTCGTTCGCCATCAGACATCCATATTGATCAACCAATCAAAACATTTCAGCTCAGGAGCACATATCTTCAACTAACACCCATTATACCACTCCGTTCCGTTACGTCCATGTTTTCTTAATTTCCGTTATTTTTGTCTATTCTATCTGCTTTGGTCACCATCTTTTCTTGTGGTGGGCATTCCAGAAGATAGACTGTCTTGTAATACTATCAAATGGGTTTGTTTTTAAATGTGTGCTTTAGACAGCTTGAGCTCCTTCTTATCACATCATGTTCCACTGATGTACGATGTACGTCATGTTTCACTGGTGTACGTTATACGTCATGTTTTACTGGTGTACGATGTTCGTCATGTTTCACTGGTGTACGTTATACGTCATGTTTCACTGGTGTACGATGTACGTCATGTTTCACTGGTGTACGTTATACGTCATGTTCCACTGGTGTACGTTATACGTCATGTTTCACTGGTGTACGTTATACGTCATGTTTCACTGGTGTACGTTATACGTCATGTTTTACTGGTGTACGATGTACGTCATGTTTCACTGGTGTACGTTATACGTCATGTTCCACTGGTGTACGTTATACGTCATGTTTCACTGGTGTACGTTATACGTCATGTTTCACTGGTGTACGTTATACGTCATGTTCCACTGGTGTTCTTCTTCGGACGCAGTCAGACAGTAACCATTATTTTTTCGAAAAAAGCGGCGGTCATCCTGAGGCTGTCGCCACTACCAAAGAGCTTGTCTTGCAGTTCCACTGGTGATGGCCACATCTGCTCTCTCTGATCCTCGTCCACTGGTGTTCGAAGTACGCCATGTTCCACTGATGTTCGATGTCCGTCATACCCCACTGATGTTTGATGTACGCCATGTTCCACTAATGTACGATGTACATCATGTTCAACAAAATGTATGTCTTGTTCTTTCCAACAGTTTCACATCCGTGATCCTAACATACAATTTCAATTTGTCCATTCTGCGCAGTCACCCATATAGTAAAGTATGTATATTTGTGGTTGTTGATTCTGTCTCTTGTCATTATTCAGAGCCATTCAGAAGAACGGACTTGATATTGGAGTTAACAATTTGAATCCCTGTCATCATATAGCTTGTCCTCTGTGGAACATCATTCATCACAGTCGTCCTCCTGAAAGATTATCGGTTTTGTGCGAGTTCACCCGCTTCAACCAGCGGTCATTTGCACTCAGTCTTTTTCTTGTCTGATTTGAAAACTATACTATTTTATTTCTATCAATACATCCCGCCCACATAACCTGCAATTCCTAGAATGTCTTCATTTCTCTTACTGCTAGTGACGCTGACTACTTTTGACATGCATACCATTTCATGTGTAATGATCTTTCGTTCGCATGCCTTATTTCAAGGGCCGTGTCTGTCACATATTACATAGAGTTGTTATGCATGTGATATTGTTCAAATGTCGTTTATAAAGGTCCATGTATGTCAGAGAAAATAGAAGGTCATTATGTATATAATGTTGTTTGTATGCTTTTTTTTTTATGAAAGTCCATGTCTGCTAGTGAAAACAGAGCGTTTTTATTGATGCAATGTTGTTCGCATGTATTTTGTGAAGGTCTATGTCTGACATAGACAACATAGTGTTGATTCAGATATAAATTTGATCTTATGACTTGTATGCCTCATTTGAAACGTATTTGTCCCAGAAATTTCTTCTTTCTAAGATGTATGAATATGATTTTTGACCTGGTTTTGATTTTTTTCTATTGCAATTCAAGACTACGTTTCTTCTGCTAAACTTAAAAGGTGATTCTCTTGTCAACAATGCAATGTGTTTGTCTTCCACAGAATGGTCAAGTCCTCGATTTGGCAATACGTCTAACCGACCTGTCCTTGCAAACAGAAGCCCTGACAACGGAGATTAAAAACAATAATCGCACCTACAACCTTTATTGAATCAGAAGTTCAACACCGAAAGCTTCAATTACCTACAGAAGATTCTCGGAGAATTATTCATCTTGCACTTATCACAAATCTCAACAGTGGTGTCTACAAATCTGTACAAGGGACAAGATAAATTATTCAGAAATTCTGTCACGAATTGTCAATCAAATTGTACGTTTCCAATATTGATTTATTTCTGCAATTTAATTTAAGAATAAAAAAAAAAAAAAGAACCAAGTTAAAAAAATAAAGTAAAAACAAAAGAAAAAAAAAGTTTGCTAAATATAATATTCTGAAACATTGCGTAATAATAACATTAGTGTCTTCAAGTCTCTTGTTCATTGATTGGGATTAATGCTAATGATTTTATCTTGATTAAGTGTTATTATCGGTCACTGTAGATATATTTTCATATTGTGATATATCACACATATATACATACATATAGCACAGAGTTATCAAATATACGATATCATATTTAATCTGTTCCATACTAACTGCTGAGACTAATTTTGCTATGCTGTGAGCAGGCATTGGAATTTAAACTTTTCGTAAAGAAAGCGTTATTTTCTGAAAAAAAATCTGGGTTATTACAACATATAAGAACTTCCCTGTTACGTATTAATTAGTTTTTCGTAAAAAACGTTGCCCAAGAAATTTGTTTAGCAACATTGGCTTAAAATCTGCTAAATCTAGAGATAAAACAATCCCTATTTCAGAATAAAAGATCTGCAAAGAATGATTTAGAAGTTTAATTTAATCGTCAAATAAAGAGATAGTATCCTTACTGAAATTTCAACAAATCCGATCATAATTTTGTAAATCTTCCGTAAGTGAGATTTTGTTTCGGCTAAATCGTTAGCCTTTAAGACCCTTTTCTTTTAAATTTTCTACAAGTGAGATGATAATTTGACAACATCTTCAAAAAACGAAACTTGTATTCCGTTTGTTAACGTCTTTCAAACATATTTGTCCCTGGGGTGTTTTTGCTTTCTATAAACTCCCACAACGAGAACGCTGTCTGCAACCATGGTCTCATACAGAAAATCCACACAATTTTGCCTGTTGCTAATTGTTCTGGTGGTTCATCTGACGACATCCTTCAGCGTAGAGGAGCTATGTGCAAGGCGGTGCCTCTATGGGAGAGGTGGTGTTCTGTGTAACTGCAATGCGAGGCATTTTACAGGCAAGCGATCAAGCATCCTTCCCGATCACAATACGTATATTAAACTTGCTAACACTCGCGGTCATCAGTCTCTGTTTCCAGAAGATAACATCAGAAAAGGGAGCTACTTCGACTCTGTGAACATTGTGGGTGACGGTTCTTTGCAAGATCAGGAAACTCATGCGAATAAGTACACGCTTGTGGGAGATGACAGCTACCACGAGAATTCTTGGCATCCACGACAATTTACAAATACTCTATCCAGTTTTAACCAGAAAGAAAATCAAGAAGTTCTTGGCGAAATGGCTAATGATGATGAAGATAAAGCTAATATTCCTACCAAAGAAAACGATGAATTTCCTATACTTCTTATACAAGATAACGACAGTGAGGCTGACGCTGCCAATGCTGACCGGATAAAAGATGTACCTTCAACGATCAAGCACATAATGACAGGTTCATACTTAAATAAAGGTCAAGGGGATGTCCTTGACGATGCCACTGTGTTCGGAGAAGACAACGATGATAGCGTCCAAGACGATGTTAACCTGGGGCATCACTTGAAGCTCATCCAGAGAGCTCTAAGAAGAGCTCTTAGTGGGCGATGAAAAGAAAGTACTTCTTTATTGCATAACGATGCTGTGATTGTGAAATAGTCGGTTGGCCATGTTATTCAACGTTTTTTGGGAATTCCTTATGAGTAATGCGAAAGCCGTTTCCTGTAGCTAGATTAGAATGCCAATATTATGTTTTAACAACAAACGGACATTTTACGATTTTTCTAATACAAGTCAAGTCACACGAAGGACACATTACTTTGAACATTGTAATACATTACATTCATGAACTCGAAATAACGCAGATACATGTGTTTTAAGTTGATGACATTAACACATGTTTCCATAACATATTCAAATTCATTAGCTTTAAATATTTTTAAACAGCAATTTCCTTATTAATTTACAATTGTTCTCTTTAAATTTGTTCTTTCCAGTTGACGTATTTTTTACCCTAGTTTCCAAATAAATAGGGCTAGAACTTCAAACCTAAAGCATTGTACAAAAATATCCATACAATTCCAGTTATAGATTCCACAATGAAGCTGATGCTTTTTGTTTTGAAAGTTAAACAAACGCAAATGCTCTTGTGATCCCTGACATTCAAGTAAAGAGCGGTATGGAAAATCCAACTAAATTGAAATGTTTGGTAAGAAAGCACTAAATGTATCATTTGACAACCAGGTGCATATTTTCTTAATCTCTCAGTGGCTTTCTATTATTATTTATTTAAAGTATTTATTTTGCATCTTTAGCCTTGCTGCCATAAACTTGTTCAATGAATATGTGTGACTTATCCTGTTTGTTACCTTTACAATTTGTTCATTTTTATTTATGTTTATATGTTATTCTATATAACATCAGATTGGTTTGCAGTGCAAAAGGGAGTAAGACAGGGATGTATCCTCTCATCTTATCTATACAACATATATGCGGAATGTATAATGAGAAATGTTCGAGAAGAAGAGAACATGGAAAGTTTGGACACATTTACGATTTGTGGGTACGAGATTCCAGAGTTACGATACGCAGATGACACAGTGATACTATCAAGAAGTACAGAAGGGCTAGAGCAGCTACTTTCAGCCGTAAATGGACATAGTAAAGATCAAAACCTGTTCATAAACATAAACAAAACAAAGATAATGACCACCGACAAAACACAGTGTCAGCATAAATTTACACTGGTTGGTGAGGAAATAGATCAGGTTACACATTTTGAATATCTGGGCTCCAGAATTGACAAAAATGGCGACTGCTCGAAAGAAATCAGAAGAAGACTAGCTATGGCAATGTAGAGACTGAACAGCCTGAAGAAATTATGGCAGGGCACCAACAAAATGATAAAAGTAAAAGTCTTGAGAGCCTGTGTTTTTCCAGTGGCAGCGTATGACTACGAATCATGGACATCCAGACACAGAACCGAATCCTTCGAGTCAACATGTTACAGAAAGATCATCAGAATACCCCGGACAGAGAAAAAGACAAATGTAGACATTTGGCAAGAGTTGAGCATAGAGGAGAACTGGTTTATCAATTCCATTTTGGCTAGAAAATGCAAATACTTTGGCCACATCAAGAGACACAACGGTCTTGAGAGAACAGTAATGGAAGGTATGGTGCCAGGCAAAACAGGAAGTGGTAGACCAAGAAGACGATGGAACTAAGATATCCAGGAATTCCTGGGTATGACTGTGGCGGGGGCTGGAGTTTTGGCAAGAGAACGAGTTTCTTTCAGACAAACTGTGATGGGAGCAACGTTCCATAAATGACATGCTACATGATGATATACTGTTTATTTTTCTTTCTTTGAACTGTCGTGGTGTTGAACTGCATTTATTTGGTTAAATTAAAGATGTTAGACATCTGGTTAGGAAAGGGGGGGGGGGGGTAATATTGCACATCAGGCGTTGCCAGGTGACCTGCAATAAGTCATCATTAATTGACCGATCTTTTGATTCCCTTTTTCGCCCAAAGTAAAGCAAATGGCTACCATAATAGTTTGCCCTTTTATGGGAATCTGTGATTTGGGCATATGCTGTTGTGATCTCAATAACAATAATTTTACATCACCAGCTTGCTAGTGACATACGCCACCCTCTTTATACGCAGTTATGGTATGCTTGGATGGTGAATATAGACCACTGCATATCAACGCCGTCACGACTAATATGACTGAATTGCATCAGTAATTGTTGATACTCTGAAAGTGAAAAGTAACTGTTTCCAAATGAAAGAAAACAACGAAAATTACAAACGGAAATTATTCGATTAAAGGAGAGATCAATCAAGACGACTGAGTTGAAAATGACAGTTGGTTGATTGGTATAATTTTTGTTCCAGTGAAGAGGATTTTGTAACATCTAGCAATCTGAATGATAGTTTCTGTTTCTCTAGCACAATGAACCAAATAATAAATTCAGTTATGCTGCTACAATTTTAGCCTGGATGTTCTTCCATCGTAAACCTCAATTGTCAGTTGAAACAAGTTTATACAATTCTCTGGCTATTCGTGAGTAAAATCTATAGACACATATATAAGTAGTTCAGAAAATGTAAGAAAACAACAGCCACTGGTATTTTGCTGTTGTATTGAAAATGGTGATGTACTTTAAACGATCATACATGAACAAGAAATAGAAGCTGTCATGTCACATGATCAACTGTTTGCCAATGAACAATACATAGAATCTGTCATGTCACATGATCAACTGTTTGCCAATGAACAATACATAGAATCTGTCATGTCACATGATCAACTGTTTGGCGATGAGAACAGATATGGTCAGGGGTTAGCAAACAGTTTTTTTGCAAATTGCAGAAAAGTAAATATTTTTGGCTCTGCAGGCTAAAAAGTAAATTGTTGACATATTTTTAATGGGAAAAAAACAAAAGTTTTAGCAAATTTAATTGCACATGTCGTAGCGTAATAATAATAATAATAATTCTACTAATAATAATATGTAGACTAAATGTGTTTGAGATACAGCTCTACTAAAGAGAAGAATGTTATTGTTCTTTTTTAGATAATATTTAATCAAACTAGAGTTAAAAGTTACTACATCCTATCATCAACATTGATTGCAAATATTCTTTGTTAAGTAGTGTGACAATTTGAAGCCGTAGAAAAGCCACATAGGCCTTTCTCATTACTCCCCAACTCGGCATTCTGCAGCTACTTTATAAAGGGTGTGCTTTGAAATTTATCAGAATTTGAAAATGTAAAATCCATTTTTAGCTCAGGGGCCGTAAACAAATTGTCGGCGGGCCTATTTTGGACCGCTTGCCGTAGCTTTCGACACATGTATTATTTTGCTGGAAATGTAGTTGAGCTTGGTATTTTTGTGACATGAACTGTATGACGTCGGGAGGGTTATAATCAGAGACAACCAGTTGTCTCAACGTTATATGGTTATCAGAGAGATAACAAATATGGCGACTCCTAACGTCTGATGCAATCTGTGTTCTTGGATTGATATTGATGTGGCTATTTGAACTATAAACTGTATGGCGACAAAAGAAACCGGACACTTACCGTCAGTTGTTTGAGAAAATGTACATGGCGTTTTAAGAGGATACACTGTTTGGCAACGACTTAGACCTGGCACAGGACGTCAGTTGCGTGATATAATGTACATATCGTTTTTGAGAGCATACATTGTATACCGACAAGAGGAGACTGACACAGACCGCCAGTTACACGAAGACGTGAATTTGCTTATTGGAGAGCATTAATTGTTTTAACACGAGATAAACCTAACGCAGACCGTCAGTAACACGAGGGAATGAACATAGTTTTTTGAGAGCATACATTGTTTGGCCACGAGCGAAATTTGAAATAGACAGTCAGTTTTACTACTGAATATATGTCGCTGTTGTTTGCAAAGACTGCATTACGGAGAGAGATAGATTGAAAGAGATAGAAAAAGAAAGATACATATACAGATACATAATGAGAGAGAAAGAAAGGCCTAATTATATGAAGGAAATAGTTCTGACATTTGCGGGAATTAAACAGTATTCTGAGAAAAGGCAATGTAAATAGAGAAGTCATTTTGTCAATAACTTTATAGATACAAAAGAATCCTGCTACAGACCATACATTGTAAGAGGGGAAACATGTGTGGTTCTATATTCAGTAATATAATAGACTGTCAGCTTCATTAATGATACAGCTGTTTTTTTGTGGTGAGCTGAGTGACACCATCGTGAGATGGCCTTTTAGATTGTGTATTGAATTACGTGTCGTATCTGAGGGGATAAGATGTCCGTCTAAATGTGACAAACAGGAGACAGACTTACCGTTTTATCTTGGATAAAACCTGAAATGTGTGACATAAGTTCAATTTCTGAATGAGTAACATACGAGACAGACTCTGTTTTATGTGGTGATATATTAATTATGTGAGGGGTAAGTCGCACGTCTACACGGGGCAGCCTGCCCAATTTATATGTGAAAAAAGGTGTGGGTTTTTATCGGTAATTTGCAAGACTACAAGAGACCGACATGAGACGCTATGAGACAGGTCAGTTTAATGTGGGAATCAGCTCAGTTCACTTGCGATCTGTACACGATACTCGACTCCGGCGACAGACTTGCCATCTCTATACGATACTCGACTCCGGCGACTCACTTGCCATCTCTTTACGATACTCGACTCCGGCGACAGACTTGCCATCTCTACACAATACTCGATTCCGGCGACTCACTTGCCAACTCTACACAATACTCGACTCCGGCGACTCATTTGCCATCTCTACACGATGTCGACTCGGCGACTCCATTGAATCAATTGGCAGTTTAGACAGCGATAAGTAAAGACGGGTTTTCTATGCAATGAAGCAAGCAATGGAAACTACGTATTGAAGAAAACATGTACCAACACATCTTCACTTAAAGCATTTATCTACCGTAGAAATTGTCAGCGAGAAATGCTCACGACGCATCACTGAAAAGTCTGTATAGCTTTGTCATATAGATTAAATGCTGTTAGCATGCTGATAACTGGATTGGAAATATATTGACTGCATGAATACTATTCAAATGAACGAAATGTAGAGCTGGAGGAGCAATGGGTTCTTGTGCATCATGCAGACAGAACCTTAAGATGATGGCTGAACGACAAAATGGACCACATCAGGCATAAATATGCTGAGGTTACCCAATACAAGAACTGGATACCATATCAATGGCTGGGAGTGGGACTGGATTCGTCTAAAGGGAATCAATTAACGTAGCAATACTTACACCTAAGCCTCCATAACTTTCCTACCAGTACTGCTATATCGATAGATGTTATCAGATTTGGTTTGTCTTTTGTAGTCCAGAAACAAATTCGAATTTATGTTAACATTTGCTGGCTGAGAGAAAGTATTTGTAGTTCAGGTATTTGGTGGATGTGAGATGGAACTTTTAGTTCATGAATTGGGTGGATGGCAGATGGGATTTTTAGTTCAGGAATTTGATGGATTGGAAATGAGAATTTTAGTTCAGGAAATTGACTGCATGTTTAGCCTGCTGGTCGGTGATATGTTGCTGTGCAATTGTATAATGTGTTATACTCTCAAATGATTGATTCTGGAAACCAATATCATCACACAGGGGATATTCTAATACGTGTTATATTTCCCGTTCAAGTTCCCAGCCCAACGTTTTTATAGTCCCGATCAGGTGATGATTTCGTGTTTTACGGATCATTCCCGACATGAAACACTTTCGCCCCTCTCCGCTAGCCACTTCCAAAACTATCATCCTCTGCACATATGCATTTTACCGACCATCTGTTTCTTCATAATTCTGAACAGTATCCATAACTGCTTTGATCAAACCTGTCTTTCGCCCTCACCGCGTCGTTCTCCGTCCCGTCACTGAATCAGCGCACTCGTTACTCTATGTGTCTGCATGTCCGGGGTAGTAGATCCATGTCGCACCTTGTACACCAGCGTTGATTAGAAGAGAAATCTAATCTTTTCTTACAGTGCATCCTTATATTTTGAACAGCATACCGTGTGAGTCTAACAGTATCACGGCATTGAAGCTTCTGTTCTAGTGCTACCCCACTAGTGCATCACAGAACTGCCCTCATTGCTTCGTTCTGGATTCTAGCCAATCTATTTACCTGTGTCCGTGATAACGTGAGCAGCTCTAGACTGTAGTCCAGGACAGACAAAACCAGTGCTCGCATCAGCAGGAAGAGAGTCCATTGTTGCATGTCTGTGACCGCCATGACTTTGATTGCATTGATATCCCTCTTTGCTTTTAGAATCACATTGTCCACATGTTTATTGAAAGAGATGATTCTGTCGAATGTGAAACCAGTGTATTCACTGGTGTAAGTATCGCCTTTGATGAACAGATCAGTAAGCATTTATTTTGATAAACAGATCAATAAACATCGACTTTGATAAACATATCAGTAAACATCGACTTTTGAGAAAAAAAACCATGCTAAAAATATCAAGACTGAAATTGCATGACGATTTTTTATTATGTTAGAAATAAACAGAAAACTATTGGCAAAGTAGGTCCTCTAATAAAGAACACGGTACAGGAACAAATAATAAGTGAGCTGATAATATGCTCAATGAGAACCATCGCAAAGTCTACACAAGTCTATCGCTGCATGATCCCAGCCCATTCATATGTGTACAAGGAACATGGTACAGGGGGATTAAGATCAGTCTTAATTACGAATAAGTTTTTTAAAAAAAATGAGGGCTTGAAATGGGATTAATGTCCAGGTGAAGGTGGTATTCATCCAACATTCCTTTTTGAAATTATAGATCTGCTAGCAAAACCATTGGTTATATTATATTAGAGATCTGCTAGCAAAACCGTTGGTTATATTATATTAGAGATCTGCTAGCAAAACCGTTGGTTATTAAACCATGTCATTCACTCTCTCAATGTTGGTGACCATGCAAGTGGCCTCTGGTAGTGTATCTGAGACCAACATATTGATTATGGAGAACCACTCAATCTCGGCCTTAAATGGATTGATTTCGGCGTTGTAGTCGGTGCACCATTCAGATAGTTTCCCTTGCCTGCTCCGCAGATCATTGACAATGTCAGTTTTGTCTTTGCCCTGATTGTATTGCAGGTTGTCGTCCGCATTTGTGATGATCCTACCAGGCCAAGTCTCTTGACCATCTGTGCAATTTTGCAAGTGTACACATTACAAAATAAAAGAGATAGAGGAGAGCTGTGAGCTAGTCACGGCGATATAATTCTCTTCTCTGAGGTCCTTGAACCGCATTCAGAGCGACACTTCTTGACATAAGAAGCGTTGCAATCCGCCGATCGATCCACTGGTCGATATTGAGGTCCACTAATAGGTCGATCAGTTTGCCCGTAGTTGCTCATGTTGTATGTGTCTTCCAGGTCGATCGTCGCTACGACAATTTCCTATTTTGTCTGGAATACTCTCAAACATTGTCAGCTAGTGGGTCATATATTGTTGTCCATTTGTGTAAAGTGATATACTCTCAAATAGTGTCAGCTAGTGGGCCATATATTGATGTCCATTTTTGTAAAGTGATATACTCTCAAATAGTGTCAGCTAGTGGGCTATATATTGATGTCCATGTGTGTAAAGTGATACACTCTCAAATAGTTTCAGCTCATGGACTATATATTGATGTCCATTTGTGTAAAGTGCTAAACTCTCAAATAGTGTCAGCTAGTGGGCTATATATTGAAGTCCATGTGTGTAAAGTGACATACTCTCAAATAGTGTCAGCTACTGGGCTATATATTGATGTCCATTTGTGTAAAGGGATATACTCTCACATAGTGTCAGCTACTGGGCCATATATTGAAAGCCATTTGTGTAAAGTGACATACTCTAAAATAGTGTCAGCTAGTGGGCTATATATTGATGTCCATTTGTGTAAAGTTACATACTCTCAAATAGTGTCATCTAGTGGGCTATATATTGATGTCCATTTTGTGTAAAGTGATATACTCTTCAATATTATCAGCAAGTGGGGCATATATTGATGTGCATTTGTGTAAAGTGATAGACTCTCAAATAGTGTTAGCAAACAGGTTATACACAAAAAAAAAGAATGAAAACAAATATATAGAGGTAAGAAATTCAAAATAAACATAAAAAATATTTGGTCAAGCTAAACATTGCTCATAAGTTAAACAGATATGTAAGCATAGACTTAGATAAACAAATCAGAAAGCATCGACATTGATAAACAGATCAGTAAGTATCGCCTTTGATGAACAGATCAGTAAGCATTTATTTTGATAAACAGATCAATAAACATCGACTTTGATAAACATATCAGTAAACATCGACTTTTGAGAAAAAAAACCATGCTAAAAATATCAAGACTGAAATTGCATGACGATTTTTTATTATGTTAGAAATAAACAGAAAACTATTGGCAAAGTAGGTCCTCTAATAAAGAACACGGTACAGGAACAAATAATAAGTGAGCTGATAATATGCTCAATGAGAACCATCGCAAAGTCTACACAAGTCTATCGCTGCATGATCCCAGCCCATTCATATGTGTACAAGGAACATGGTACAGGGGGATTAAGATCAGTCTTAATTACGAATAAGTTTTTTAAAAAAAATGAGGGCTTGAAATGGGATTAATGTCCAGGTGAAGGTGGTATTCATCCAACATTCCTTTTTGAAATTATAGATCTGCTAGCAAAACCATTGGTTATATTATATTAGAGATCTGCTAGCAAAACCGTTGGTTATATTATATTAGAGATCTGCTAGCAAAACCGTTGGTTATATTATATTTGAGATCTGCTAGCAAAACCGTTGGTTATATTATATTAGAGATCTGCTAGCAAAACCATTGGTTATATTATATTAGAGATCTGCTAGCAAAACCGTTGGTTATATTATATTAGAGATCTGCTAGCACAACCATTGGTTATATTATATTAGAGATCTGCTATCAAAACCGTTGGTTATATTATATTAGAGACCTGCTAGCAAAACCGTTGGTTATATTATATTAGAGACCTGCTAGCAAAACCATTGGTTATATTATATTAGAGATCTGCTAGCAAAACCGTTGGTTATATTATATTAGAGACCTGCTAGCGAAACCGTTGGTTATATTATATTAGAGACCTGCTAGCAAAACCATTGGTTATATTATATTAGAGATCTGCTAGCAAAACCATTGGTTATATTATATTAGAGATCTGCTAGCAAAACCATTGGTTATATTATATTCTCCAACAATCTTGAAGAGCATTGTTTCAGATGATTGGAAAAATAACGAGTGATCCCCTTTTTCAAACAGGTAAAAAACAAAATAAGATCCGGCCATTATAGCGGGACGAGTATAGATCTTCATAATCTGCAGAATGCCTGAGCCAGTAGTGAAAGAAAACATTGTAACGCACTTGGACAAATTGACATCTTATCAGAAACAGTCAGCATGTTTTTGCTAAATGAAGTATGAAGAGTGTTTACTAAGTCGATATTTAATGAGTTAAGTCAGATAATGGTGAATGATTGGAAAACATTGCTACAGGAAATTGTTCGGGCATAGTCAATTAATGCATTACAAACATGAATTGGATGCATATCAATGTTGTTAGATCAAAATGTGTAATATTAATCCGGGAAACTGGTTACATACAAATTATGCAGAGACTTCGAAAACAATGAAAAATACGTTGTTAAATGTATGTTTCTTTACACAAAGTGACACACTCTGAAATAATGAGTATTATACCCCTCAATACATTTACATACACATTTGCCATTACCCAACAGAGTGTTATTGCATTAATACAGTCAATCAAAACAGGCGTAGCTAATGATTCAGTGACTGCACTAGGACAACAATAAAACAGAATACATGTCACGTCCCCTGATAGTGAGTAATGTCAGTGGAAGCCAACTCACAACCGTGTCGTATCTACATTTTACATCCTTTTTTTAAAGAATTATTTGTGATCTATATTGTTGTTCTTAAGCTCAGATGAAGATCTTTTTGCCATAACGTAGGTTTCGTATTATTTTTTTTTGGGCTGGTCACAGAGCCAATCTGTATAGACGATTTTTTGTATTGACCTTTTGACTACCATAAGGCTGCTTCCTAGACGTATTTACTGCTGTAGCGCGGAATGGAACAGAGCACACGTCCAACACTAGGACTGTCCGTTATCAGAACACACGTCCAAGACTAGGACTGTCCGTTATCAGAGCACACGCCAAAGACTAGAACTATTCTTTATCAGAGCACACGTAAAAGACTAGAACTTTCCGTTATCAGAGCACATGTAAAAGACTAGAACTCTCCGTTATCAGAGCTTACGCCAAAGACTAGGACATCCCGTTATCAGAGCACACGTAAAAGACTAGAACTATCCGTTATCAGAGCACACGCCAAAGACTAGGACATCCCGTTTTCAGAGGATACGCCAAATACTACGACATCCCGTTTTCAGAGCACACGTAAAAGACTAGGACATCCCGGTTTCAGAGTACACGCCAAAGACTAGGACATCCCGTTTTCAGAGTACACGCCAAAGACGAGGACATTCCATTTTCAGAGCACACGCCAAAGGCTAGGACATCCCCTTTTCAGAGCATACGACAAAGACTAGGATATCCCGTTTTCAGAGCACACGCCAAAGACTAAGACATCCCATTTTCAGAGAACACGCCAACAACTAGGACATCCCGTTTTCAGAGCACACGCCAAAGACTAAGACATCCCGTTTTCAGAGTACACGCCAAAGACTAGGACATCCAGTTTTCAGAGCACACGCCAAAGACTATGGCATCCCGTTTTCAGAGCATATGCCAAAGACTAGGACATCCCGTTTTCAGAGCACACGTCAAAGACTAGGACATCTCGTTTTCAGAGCACACGCCAAAGACTATGACATCCCGTTTTCAGAGCACATGCCAAATACTAGGACATCCCGTTTTCAGAGCACACGCCCAAGACTAGGACATCCCGTTTTCAGAGTACACGCCAAAGACTAGGACATCACGTTTTCAGAGTACACGCCAAAGACTAGGACATCCCGTTTTCAGAGCACACGCCAATTTTTTGGACTAACTGTTATCATAGTGCACCTTCAAAGACTAGGACAATCCGCATTTCAAGTGGGAGCTAAAGACTAGGACATCCCGTTTTCAGAGTACACGCCAAAGACTAGGACATCACGTTTTCAGAGTACACGCCAAAGACTAGGACATCCCGTTTTCAGAGCACACGTAAAAGACTAGAACTATCCGTTATCAGAGCACACGCCAAAGACTAGGACATCCCGTTTTCAGAGGATACGCCAAATACTACGACATCCCGTTTTCAGAGCACACGTAAAAGACTAGGACATCCCGGTTTCAGAGAACACGAAAAAGACTAGGACATCCCGTTTTCAGAGTACACGCCAAAGACGAGGACATTCCATTTTCAGAGCACACGCCAAAGGCTAGGACATCCCCTTTTCAGAGCATACGACAAAGACTAGGATATCCCGTTTTCAGAGCACACGCCAAAGACTAAGACATCCCATTTTCAGAGAACACGCCAACAACTAGGACATCCCGTTTTCAGAGCACACGCCAAAGACTAAGACATCCCGTTTTCAGAGTACACGCCAAAGACTAGGACATCCAGTTTTCAGAGCACACGCCAAAGACTATGGCATCCCGTTTTCAGAGCATATGCCAAAAACTAGGACATCCCGTTTTCAGAGCACACGTCAAAGACTAGGACATCTCGTTTTCAGAGCACACGCCAAAAACTAAGACATCCCGTTTTCAGAGTACACGCCAAATACTAGGACATGCAGTTTTCAGAGCACACGCCAAAGACTATGACATCCCGTTTTCAGAGCACATGCCAAATACTAGGACATCCCGTTTTCAGAGCACACGCCCAAGACTAGGACATCCCGTTTTCAGAGTACACGCCAAAGACTAGGACATCACGTTTTCAGAGTACACGCCAAAGACTAGAACATCCCGTTTTTCAGAGCACACGCCAATTTTTTGGACTAACTGTTATCATAGTGCACCTTCAAAGACTAGGACAATCCGCATTTCAAGTGGGAGCTAAAGACTAGGACATCCCGTTTTCAGAGTACACGCCAAAGACTAGGACATCACGTTTTCAGAGTACACGCCAAAGACTAGGACATCCCGTTTTCAGAGCACACGCCAATTTTTTGTACTAACTGTTATCATAGTGCACCTTCAAAGACTAGGACAATCCGCATTTCAAGTGGGAGCTAAAGACTAGGACATTCCGATATCATAATGCACTTCAAAGACTACGACAGTCAGTTATCAGAGTACACGTATAAGACTAGAGCAGTCCGTTATCAGAGTACACGTCAAAGACTAGAGCAGTCCGTTATCAGAGTACACGTCAAAGACTAGAGCAGTCCGTTATTAGAGTATACGTAAACGACTAGCGCAGTCCGTTTTTGGGGTGCACTTCAAGGACTTCGACTGTCCGGTATTAGAGTACACGCCAAAGACTAGGATAGTCCGTTATTAGAGCGCACGTCAAAGACTACCATAGTCCGTTATTAGATTACACGTCAAAGACTAAGACAGTCCAGTATCAGAGTGTCGGCAAAGACTAGGACAGTACAATATCAGAGTGACGGTAAAGACTAGGACATTCCGTTATTATAGTCCACGTCAAAGACTAGGACATTTCACAGTTTGAGCACACGTCAAAGACTAGGACAGTCCAGTATCAGAGTGCACGACAAAGACTAGGTCAGTCCAGTATCAGAGTGCACGTCAAAGGCTAGGTCAGTCAGTCATCTGAGGCACGTCAAATGCTAGGCCAGTCCGTTATCAGAGAGCACGTCAAAGGCTTGAACAGTCTGTTTTCACACTGCACGTCAAAGGCTTGAACAGTCCGTTTTCACACTGCACGTCAAAGGCTTGAACAGTCCGTTTTCACACTGCACGTCAAAGGCTTGAACAGTCTGTTTTCACACTGCACGTCAAAGGCTTGAACAGTCCGTTTTCACACTGCACGTCAAAGGCTTGAACAGTCCGTTTTCACACTGCACGTCAAAGGCTTGAACAGTCCGTTTTCACACTGCACGTCAAAGGCCTGGACAGTCCGATATCAGAGAACACGTCAAAGGCTAGGGCTGACATCGGCACACATTATGTAAGCAAGGTTTTTAAAACTTGTTATTGACTGCCACGATCTTCACTCCGGTTTAAACTGGTAACCCGCTCGGAAAGATTCATGTTTTGCCACTTATACACCAACAACTCCATTAATTAAAGATTAAGAGCTGGTGCATGAGCGATACCAAGAGAATATATACCAAGTGGACAAAGTAAAGCCGATGAGGTGAAATGCAGACAGACGAAATGAGCAATCACTTCAATGGACGAAGAGAAAAGCAGATGCTCGAAACTACTCGCGCTGAAAAGAGTTAGGTTTTAAATTTTTGTTTGGTAAAGAGTTTCAGTACTTCTTGTTACACTCTGAAGAGTTTTTGAGAAGGTTTACAACGGTTTTTCTGACTCTAGTAGTTTTCCATATTCCTCAGTACGCTTGCAACTTCGTCGCTCATACTGCTTTAATGCTACCTTTTTCTAGGATCTCGAAGTTCGAGAGGTGGTCTTTTATTCAGTATGTTGTACTTGGTCCTAATTACTCTTCGCTCCCACCATGTTCAGTATGTTTCACATGGTAGTAATTACTCTTCGCTCCCACCTTGTCAGTATGTTTCACATGGTAGTAATTACATTACTCTTCGCGCCCACCTTGTTCAGTATGTTTCACATGGTAGTAATTACTCTTCGCTCTCACCGTGTTCAGTATGTTTCACATGGTAGTAATTACATTACTCTGCGCGCCACCTTGTTCAGTATGTTTCACATGGTAGTAATTACTTGTCGCTCCGACCTTGTTCAGTATGTTTCACATGGTAGTAATTACTCTTCGCTCCCACCTTGTTCAGTATGTTTCACATGGTAGTAATTACTCTTCGCTCCCACCTTGTTCAGTATGTTTCACATGGTAGTAATTACTCTTCGCTCCCACCTTGTTCAGTATGTTTCACATGGTAGTAATTACTCTTCGCTCCCACCTTGTTCAGTATGTTTCACATGGTAGTAATTACTCTTCGCTCCCACCTTGTTCAGTATGTTTCACATGGTAGTAATTACTCTTCGCTCCCACCTTGTTCAGTATGTTTCACATGGTAGTAATTACTCTTCGCTCCCACCTTGTTCAGTATGTTTCACATGGTAGTAATTACTCTTCGCTCCCACCTTGTTCAGTATGTTTCACATGGTAGTAATTACTCTTCGCTCCCACCTTGTTCAGTATGTTTCACATGGTAGTAATTACTCTTCGCTCCCACCTTGTTCAGTATGTTTCACATGGTAGTAATTACTCTTCGCTCCCACCTTGTTCAGTATGTTTCACATGGTAGTAATTACTCTTCGCTCTGACCTTGATCAGAATGTTGCACCTGATCCTGATAACGTTTCGCTTCCGACAACAGAATATCAAACGTCTGATACATATATATATATATATGTTTAAATAATTTTGAACAGTTCATTACGACAAGGATATACAAAAATAAACAAAAAAAAGTTCATACTAATTTCCAGGTAAGTGATTTAACTACTTCGTTCTAAAGTCCAAAACGTTTCGAAGACCCGCGTGAATGCTGAAATTAACACAAAGATATAAACGCTGATAATTAATCAAAAATAGAAACGCTGACAATGAAAACAAAGAGAGAAAAGATGATATTCAAACAAATTTGATAATAAAATAAATATAGATAAGCTGACAATGAAACAAAGTTTAAAAAGCTGATAATGCAAGATATGTTTATGGCAGGACAATTTTGTCCTTGTCACTCAAACCAGAATGCACAGCCTCTAGCACACCTGACCAACTTAAAGAATCCTGCGCCAAATCCCGTTGCGTGATCTTGTAACACTGTGTGTTGCATAAGGTTGGCGCCATGCATAACTCTCTCTAGTTGTATTTTACCACATGCACTGAGGATCAGCGACTTACTTCCTCTTCCCGCGTAAGTCACCCATTGTACACTTTAGGGAATGTGACTCGTGACGGTAGTGGAAGCACACATTGGGGAAGAAAGATGATGCGATAACAGACGACGTTAATTAGACAATAAATAAAAGGGGATGGATGAACATTATTGCAAAGTGGAGAGAGGGAGCATGAGATCCCATACGTGGATAACCGATCATACCAAGAAAAAAAATCCGTTTTCGGAACACTCGACTCGACGGGATTCGTACCCGGATATTTGGGATTGTGAAACGGACCTTTACTCCCTTATCCACGCTGCATATATATGTATATATATATATATATATATATAAATGCCTATAGACGGAGAGAGAGTTTGTGACAGAAAGTCGTGGCGGGAGGGGGGGGGGGTGGGTCCAGGAGGAGTGGATAAGAACAATATACTAATTGCCAGAAATTATGAATCTACATTTTTGAAACTATTAAAAACCGGCAATGAATAAATTAATCCAATCATTTCTAGCTCCATATGAAGCATAGGTCTTCAACAAATACATTTCAAGTCATCAAACGTTGGCATGCCCATATCTTTTAAAGTTGCTATAGCATCACGTTTCTACAAAATCGAGTCGCCAGCCCCAAACACACCCCTTCTAAATCGCTCTAACAACGTGTGTGATATGTGACGGTGTTATTATTCACTACTACCCTTTTGAGCTCCGGTAACAATCAACGGTAGCAGTGGTTGAGCATAACTAGGCCATTGTTGAACAGAGTATAACAAGTAAAGATAGCCCAGTAGCAGGCATTGTCAGGAATGATGAAGTGTTCTCCACTGTTCAAGTTACCAATAACTGAACTAACCTCTTCCGATTCCACAACCCGTTTCAGCCCTAACAAGAATCATGGTTCACATTTATACTGTGTGTACTAATACATGTTGCTATCTGGCAACGAATCAGGTACATTTTCTGATAGAAGCAACAACTTTAACGGCTATACCATGAACATAATCAGGTACTTGCGTACACATTGAAACAAGGAAAAACCAATAAATTAAAATCATCTCACTTCCTGCGGAGCATAGGTCTTCAACTAACATTCCAAGTATGTCAGCGCTCCTTTTACCAACATCATGTTCTTCTTATAATCATCACAAAATAATTCTATCGAGTGGATCTAAAGAACATGGACCGAGTGGTCAAGGAGTTAGAATAAGAGAACCTATTTCACACTTCGGAACAACGGTTGTACATTAAGTTTTCGCATACAATCAGCAGAAGTGTGTTGGGACACATCTTTACAATAGAGAACATTGTATTGTCGTTGGACAAGCACATCATATATTTGACGGTTTAAGGGGGAAAATCACATTGACAAGCAGATCATATGTTGGACGGTTCAAGGGGTATTAATCACATTGACAAGCAGATCATATGTTGGACGGTTCAAGGGGTAATAATCACATTGACAAGCAGATCATATGTTGGACGGTTCAAGGGGTAATAATCACATTGACAAGCAGATCATATGTTGGACGGTTCAAGGGGTAATAATCACATTGACAAGCAGATCATATGTTGGACGGTTCAAGGGGTAATAATCACGTTGACAAGCAGATCATATGTTGGACGGTTCAAGGGGTAATAATCACATTGACAAGCAGATCCTATGTTGGACGGTTCAAGGGGTAATAATCACATTGACAAGCAGATCATATGTTGGACGGTTCAAGGGGTAATAATCACATTGACAAGCAGATCATATGTTGGACGGTTCAAGGGGTAATAATCACATTGACAAGCAGATCATATGTTGGACGGTTCAAGGGGTAATAATCACATTGACAAGCAGATCATATGTTGGACGGTTCAAGGGGTAATAATCACATTGACAAGCAGATCATATGTTGGACGGTTCAAGGGGTATTAATCACATTGACAAGCAGATCATATGTTGGACGGTTCAAGGGGTAATAATCACATTGACAAGCAGATCATATGTTGGACGGTTCAAGGGGTATTAATCACATTGACAAGCAGATCATATGTTGGACGGTTCAAGGGGTAATAATCACATTGACAAGCAGATCATTTGTTGGACGGTTCAAGGGGTAATAGTCACATTGACAAGCAGATCATTCGTTTGACGGTTCATGGGGTAATAATCACATTGACAAGCAGATCATTTGTTGGACGGTTCAATAGGTAATAGTCACATTGACAAGCAGATCATTCGTTGGACGGTCCATGGGGTAATAATCACATTGACAAGCAGATCATTTGGTTGACGGTTCAAGGGTTAATAATCACATTGACAAGAATAGATCATTTGTTAGACGGTTCATGGGGTAATAGTCACATTGACAAGAATAGATCATTTGTTGGACGGTTCATGGGGTAATAGTCACATTGACAAGAATTTATCATTTGTTGGACGGTTCATGGGGTAATAGTCACATTGACAAGAATATATCATTTGTTGGACGGTTCATGGGGTAATAGTCACATTGACAAGAATATATCATTTGTTGGACGGTTCATGGGGTAATAGTCACATTGACAAGAATATATCATTTGTTGGGCGGTTCATTGGGTAATATTCACATTGACAAGCAGATCATATGTTGGACGGTTCAAGGGGTAATAGTCACATTGACAAGAATAGATCAAACATAGTGATGAGACCGAAGCAGAAGCCTACACTACGCTATAAAGGTCTAGACTAGGAGCCAGAAACAACACAACAATAACTTCAAAAATGGTAATAAAAACGGGCAGCATATGTACTTATCTGAGGTTAGTTTTCCATCGCTAGCGATAATGGCAACATAATCAGACGGTATTGTCTTGATGATGTAGCTTACGCTGTATTGTGATTATAGTGAGGACGAATCTGCGTTAATCAACAACCTCACCCTCTAGTCCTGAGTTACCTTGGACCAGTGGTAAGACATAAACCAAGACGACTGGAGGTAACTAAATATACATGTACTTTGGTCCCACCTCCCTTGAGACCAGGAATCGCTTGAAAGTTGCAGGATTCCGTCGCCCACCATTGTGTTCATCGCTTTGAGAGACGAGTGCCTTACCTCTCGATAATACTACTCACCCTGTGCGATATTTCGTGGACATGTTGCTAGCCAGGCAGGGATCCAAGGCGATGTTTTTGTCTATTGTTGGCCTGTGTAAAATTCCCAGTCACACCAGAATCGGCACTATCAGCAAACAGGACGCTAATCTCGTGAAGTTCAGCCGTGTGCACTGGACTGTGGAAATACGACACACGATAACCGAAATACTATTGCAAAATGACAGGATAATCGTAAGGAAAAATACTAAAAATGAACAAAATATATCATCTAAATGTAAAACCACAACACGTATACGTGGACACAAGTGTAAGTCGTCAGCTAATGTGAATTCCAGTCAAATCCGTTGTCTGACAGCATCCATAATCGACTAAAAGAAGATCAAGGCTAAACGGTGTCCGGTTAAGTCCCACATGGACGTACGTTCAGCCCGTATATTAGAAGTAGACCAAAGGGCCAGCTTTATGTGAGCTGACTGGTCATTGTGTGTTTGATAAGGTGCAGGACGGAAAATGAGAGAAAGTAAACATGCTGTATTAATATTGTGAAGATAACTAATAAATGGAATTGATACAGAACGTCATTTGGACGTCGACTAATGGATGGCATAACAGATGATGATAATGATGAAACTAGACGTTTGCATTGACTCATTGAACGATCTCTAGCACAGCTGATAGTGGGATTCCAGAATTACAGTTATGAGGAATAACTCAGAAAAACTGGCTTACAGTGTCTAGACAAGAGAAGAATTCCAGGTGACAATGCAGGTTTATAAGATAATCAACGGAAATGATAAATTAGATTATAACACATTTTTCAAAATACAACCACCTACATGACTAAGTTACAAATTAATTAAAGAAAGGTCCAGATTATACAGTGGGAAATATGTTTTTTAGCCAGAGAGTGGTGAATGCTTGGAACGCATTGCCACAGGAAGTAGTGGAGCTAGAAGCAATTAATCGATTCAAGAATAGATTGCATGCGCAGAGCTTTAAGTGCACGGCAATGCAAATGAAACTGGTTGTATACAGACTCTGCACAATCTTCTAAACCAGTATAAAGACGTTAAGTTAAGTTGACAACTGTGAATGAAGATCAAAAGATCAATCAAAACCTTATGAGATATCTTTGTAGCAACGGTCTTCAACAAATACATTCCTGGTCATCATATGTGGACCAATCTACTTGTATATCTGTTGAAGTTTAGTGGGGGGGGGGGGGGATGACATTTTCTAAAGGATGCGTTTGCTTGTCCCATCTCCACCCCTCATAAATAGTACTTTTATATATTTAGTGTCAGATATTCTTTGTTCCCTTTTTGCGTACCTGTTAGACGCATACATATACAATGTCCGTTTATGTGTTTCATTAAAACAATTCAGGTTTTAAGTAAGCAGGTAATGGCTCAAATTAGTAACAGAAGTGGTGGCTGAAGTGGTAGTGTGGATGGTGGTCGCGGCAGTAGTAGTATTGGTATAGATGGTGATTGTAGTAGTGTTCATAGTCATGGATGGGGTGGCGGTGATAGTTGTAGTGTAAACAGCATCATTAGTGGTGGTAATAGTAATAGTAACTGCCGCATTGGTCGCATTACTAGTACTAGTAGTATTAGTAACATGGTATAAGTAGTAGTAGTAGTAGTAGTAGTTATACTAGCAGTAGGAGTGTTAGATGTAATGCTAGCAGCAGCAGCTTAAGCAACAGTTTATATACACAGAGAAAAAATAACACGTAAAGATATTACTTGTACCATTCCAGGACGTATCGATAATCCTAAAATTAACTAGCTTTTTAAAGATACATTGATACTGGTATCTAACCGGAAGAGCACGACGAAGAATCACGCATTTGCATCTTTTTTTTTGCTTATGCTGTGACTAATTACAATCATTACTAATTTTGATTCCTGTTTTTGGTTCCCTTTATCTATTTGTGTATGCACATATTGTATCATCTACTAACTCTCTTTGCTTCCTATCCAACCCTATGATGTGTTTTTTGTCACCACTGACAACAATTAATAAATTATTTGGCATTCGAGTGACACGTGTGAACAGAACTTTCACAAGACTCAATGATGGCGTTTGTTTTATATTGAAGAATGGAGGTGTACGTACACATGAAAACAAATATTTGATTTTAGCAAAAACAATAGTAAGTAGAAAACGCATTCAAATATAAAAATGTGTTAAGCAATCGCCATGTTTTTCACCACAGATAGTTATATATTATTAATACTTCACATATGCAGGTTAGTCAATAATAATTATCAGAGGTGTGTCAAACAACTATTTATTTGGAACTAAGATTCCCGGGCACATTCACAAAACATTCCATGATTAGTAGGGATTCAAATAACCAACGCTTTCTTGAGATATAGTTTGATAGCATAGAAGTAAGCAGAGTCCCCACCGCACGAAGTACAGAGACAGCACGTATGACCCTCTCCAGTACCATCAATGGACAAACTCTAAGAAGATTAAATTATCATCAGACTATTTATTTCTTTACAAATATATTTCTTTGCATCATTTCTACTGATTAGAAAAAATGATATAGACTTCTTCATCGTCTTCATTCGATCCATTGGATATAGACTTATTTAATTGTTTGTGCATGTATCGTGTTTGGAGAGAGCCAGAGTAGCTGGGGTTGTAAAACATTAGGTTCTTTCGACAGTGTTGTAGTGATCGAACAGCTCTCTCAATTGGTTTATGTAAAGAAAGTTGTAGATAGACGCTTAAGATATGAGCGACAGGGACGAATGAGACAGGTCAACCGCTTCCTGAAAGGCTGAAGTCTCTATCGCTTCCCCTTCGGACATTTGTTGTGTAAACAGATCGACAACAACAACAACATAAACAACAACAGCAACAACAGGAAAAACAACAACATAAAGAACAACAATAACAGCAACAATAACAACAGCAACAATTACAACGGCTGCTGATGTTCGTCAATCACATGTGATGAAAACCACTCTCTTTGTTCAGCCGTTCGAACAGTCGTTTCTCTTGCCGTGTCGCCTGACATGGGTGACTTGCGTGTAATTTAGATTAAAGTGAGGAAGAAACTGCGTCTTTTATCAACCTCTCTCTGGTTCTGAGCTATCTTTGGCCACTAGCAAGATTGTATCGAGACAACTGGAGAAAGTACAGGATGCCGATTTTTGTCAAGATTTCGTCCTGAAGCCTATCTCGTAAACAGGTATCCCGTATAGCTGTGGATGTGGGGTGAGATCTATCGTTGTTTGTCGTGCCTTTTCCATAACCGCAATATGTCCTAGGGGCATATCTCCCGTCCTGTGTTCTAGTCAATTTTAGTGGAGTCTAAATTTCAGTCACAAAAACCGATACTGTCTGCAGCTAGAGTGAAGGGCGAAGATATCGTGCAGTTCAGCCGTGTGAAATAGACCGTTAAAGTACGAAACGGGTTTACGCGTAGTGCTAATTTATATAGCCGATGTCCAGGCCAGGATAATCGGAAGGAAGAAAACACAGTGGTCTGCCGAGTGGTCTGCCAGTGTCTTTGTATATGGCAAGGACAAGAATAGCGCCACTGATTCACAAAGAGCATGTCGTAAGAGGCGACTAACTGGGACATGGCATAACACCGGCGATGGTTAGGTGGTTTGTTTAGAACAGCATAGATGGCGACTTACAGGCCGCGGGTCTACTTTGTTCTAGTGTTTGAGTCTGTTAAGACGAACTCGCACATCGGTTAACCACCCAACGCAGCCGAGTATTAAGCTGCTCAAGCCTAGCCCGCTTAGCAGGAAATCCTTCTCCCGGCTATATCCAGCTCATAGCAGAGCTGGGACCTGCATAGGGGCATCTGACCCTGTAGAAGTACAGGTCGACTCTGAAATAGGAACTAAGAAATAGAAAACAGCGAAGCGTTTCCGTGAACACAAGTGTAAGTCGTCGACTAGTGTCAATTTCAGGCAGATCCATGGCCTGGCGGCATCCATAATGAAATAAACCACCAGAGCAATAGATCCGAAGCGATTAGGGCGCCATCTTTACCTCTGAACAGCAGCTACAGTAACAACAACAGCAACAACAAAAGCAGCAACTAAATATACCATAATGAATAGTCACGTATACAGACTCAATTTGGACATACCACCCAAGGCTACGTGCTTAAAAGCAGCACAGACCTACAAATATAGCATATGACATTGTGATCTGTTTAAACATTTTCGTACTGAGAACTGGCCCACATAAGCGAACCTCCAAACTTAAACTGTTTGCTAGTCTGGAAGGACACCACACCCAAGAACTTGACTTCACTTGTAGACGTAATACAAAACATGGAAAACGAGACAACAAAGAAGTGCAAGTAGAACACGAATCAGAAGCAGAAGAATAAATAGCACAAGGCGAGGTATAAGAAGAAGAAAAAGAAGACAAATAATAATATTATTAAACATTAATAGTAATACTGATAATGATATTGACAATTAAAAAAATAAAAACTTTAAGTGGGTTCTTCATTGCCTCTTGTTTTTTGTTCCATTTTAGCGCTGTCTCTCTCGGCAGATGGGTACCCTATCTGTAAAGAGCATCGCACAAAACACGAATTCCGTAGCTCAAGCGATGAACCCAGGGATCTCTGGAAATAATTGACCGTCGCAGCTCGAAATCGAACCCCGTGCGTCTGAACACGAGGCAAACGGCTTGAACACTTCGCCACAGAGACCCAAACGAACCTACCATACTACCGTTATTACACAACGTACGTTTGGCCTGAGTGAGTGACATGGGAATCATGTCGCACTGAGGGAATAGAACATCACATGCCAGCCTACCCACAAAAAGGTCTACCTTTTTTACAGTAAATAACGAAGGGTTAATACTAAACCACAGTTTGTCACCTCAGCTATATCTGACAGCAATATGTACTTGAATATAGAATTCAGCCTTCAGACAGGCCCGGGATAGTGATATCTCATATAGGATATTATTGTCTGTAGGGGCATTTGATTGACTTTTCCTCCTGAAGTGGCTTGTGGGTGTATGTAGTAGTTTTTAATAATGGTGCGAATGATATAATGAAAATAGACGCAGTTTTATTGGTAGTTTCGAGTGAGAGAAGAGTGCGAGAATGAACTGATCTAAATATTGTTTTATTACAGGCTATATTGGTAAGGGATCCATTACTTCGTCCTGAAGAATCTAAAATCTTGAATCCAATAACATATCAATTGCAGCAAACTTAAACTGGTCTCACTGATAAACGTGCCGAATATGTGTTGAAGACAAGTGCTCCGCAGGAAGCTCACATGTTGGGATTGATTGATCCATTCACTGATCGACTGTGTGCTATATCTTTAGCGTTTTTGTCGCAGGTTTCACTACTTTCACCAAATGTGTTGGTCAAAATGTTATCGGTGAACATCACAACAGTCTATACCCTGGCCTACATTCTTCTGCATCGCTGTAAAGTACTTACATCTTAAAATGATTGCAGTCAGAATAAACTTCTGGCCTGTGGAATAGTGAACGCGTCTTTTTGACTTGGTATTCTCCTTGTTATCGCTTCTTGTGTGTTTTCACCGTCAGAAGATCTCTCACGATGACCTCCTCTGGTTACTGGAGCTCCTATTTAGCTCTGAACAATTTTGAGTTTAGTGAAGTAGTGTATTGACTTTAATGTAATAGCCCATACAGATGACAGTCCTCTAATACATGCTAAGTGTTTGGCGGGTCAGTGTATCTTTTCAACAGTCCATATAAATGACAGTCCTCCAATATATGCTGAGTGTTGAGTTTAGTGGGCCAGTGTATCTACTTTAATAGTCCATACAGAGGACAGTCCTCTAATTCATGCTCAGTGAACAAATCAAAGCTACAACTGTACTGAAAGTTAAAATTCGATAGCAACACATTCACGTAATGACTCAATGAATGCACAATGACAAAAACAAAACGACACCTACGTTGCAGACACACGACCTTCGTCAAGGACAAAAAAAAGCATAATAACAATTTGCAAATCACAATACGCCAGGCAAATGTGTGCGGTTAAAATTTGCGACCATATCTGGAGGTGGCAAAGAATGTGTGAGATATGGTATGTAAGTTATTTAAAAAAATGAGTAGTATATCAGTAGATCAAAGAAGAGAATGTTAATATGATTACACGTAGACAAAACACTAGTAAATGCATGAACACATCACACAAAAACTACACACCAAAATATCAAGAGACATACTATATGTATATATATATATATATAAATGGGTGCAACATTAAAAGAAACTCACAAACATACAATATCAACAACATATGCACAAATATACATTTAAATAGAACAAAGACACACACATGAATGAGTAAATAATAATATTAAGACGGATAACAACAAATGGATGAGATAATGGGAGTAATTCGAGCAAAAGAGAGAAATCAGCAGGAAAGAATACGGAAATGTGTGGAATGTATTCAAACCACGATGTTTGAGGTATCTGAAAAGGAAAATCAAACGCTTGTCACTCTCACACCAGTGTCACTCATCGGAGAATCAGGAGACGATGTCGTGACTGTGATGTCAGCATTGCCCTGGTGTCCAAGACTATTCAAATGGATGGCAACTAGAAAGTTAGAGTAATGGAAAATGCCCTTTCTCATTTGTTGATTTGCCGTTTTTTGTTCGTTCTTTGTTATGACAAAGGGTTTGTGGTCGTCACGTAGGTGACCATTTGTTTTCGTCTTGGAGCAGCCACTGAGCTTTTACCTGTATTTGTTTTTGTCCTGGTTCGATCACTGTGCCATTACCCGTATTTATTGTTGTCCTGGTTCGGTCACTGTGCAATGAGGGGTATTCCCGAGCCCAACAAATGGTAGAAAAATACCACTGTCAGTGGCAACTGGAAAATTCTCAGGCAATTTCAGAGCGCAGGCAGAGGCATGGAAGGCTGCAGTAAAAACAATGTTGACAGGCGAAAGCAATGAAAGCCAGATAGTCATGTTAACAGATGCCATGATCGTGGTTACAGCACTAAAAAGCCAAAAAAATACTGAACTTAATGATTTAAGAGCAGTACTTTGTCAACTATGCCAGCAGTCCGCACCAAAAAGAATAGTGGTACAGTGGGTTCCATCCCACTGTAACATCCAAGGCAACGAGGAGGCAGACAGACTGGCAAAAGAAGGTGCAAGACTAACACAACTAGATTCTAGTGTGACCTACGAAGAGTCCAAAAGGTTTATTAGAGCCAGATAAATGGCCAAATGGGAAACAGAACATACTGGCTACACAAAAAAACGATGCCTATTACCAGCTGAACAGAAGAGAGCAGGTCATGGTCTTCAGACTTCGCACAGGCCACAATAGACTGAGGTACCACCTATTCAATAAACTGAAAATATGTGGCACTGACGAATGTTCCTGTGGTACAGGGAATATGACCGCTGAACATCGTCTGCAAAATTGCCCGACATACGAGGACCAGAGAAACCACATGTGGCCATCACCAATGGCAACACTAGACAAGCTCTATGGCAGTGACGACAGCGTCAGGATGACAGCTGCTTTCTTCGAACAAATCCAAGTTGACGTGAGACAGCGTACGAAGAAACAGAAGAAAAAGAAGAAGAAGGTCACTGTGCCATTACCCGTATTTGTTTTTGTCCTGGTTCGGTCACTGATCCATTACCTGCATATAATTTATTGAATAAAGTATGCTAACCAGACAAGATTGTTCCCCTAATCCACACGTCCACATTGGCGAAGAATATAGCCGGAGCTTGTACAAGGAGATTGTGCTGCCAAGAAGCGAAATAGTGCTCTGCACATGCCGGACAATGATGTGGTAGCCGTCGTTAAATAGTCGTGTTCAATTCTTTTCGAAAGCATAACTCTATTATTCTCAAAGAATGACGTTTCAATGTCTTGTATTCATACTCCTACATGAGCATAATGCTTCCAGACCGATCTGATGTACACACGTACATCACACGACAGCACACGAATCAAAGCAAGACCCAGGGACAACTCAAAATGAGCGTATTCAAATAAACATTTCCGAGGTTTAATTATAATGAGAACACCGCACACATGGCACATGCAAGAAGAACAGCATCAGGGTAGGGTTAAACCTACTGGTCGATGGCCTTCCTTCTATCCACATCATGTTCCTGAAAACAGGCCAAGTCAAAGTTTGTTGTGTGGCTAAAAAGGTTTTAATGGTAGGGGGTAATATAAAATAATCCACACAGTAATGACCTTGCTGAGAAATCTCCCATAACACTATGACCAGGAGGATGTAAGTCAACCTTCCGAGATACAGATTGCAGATATAAGAAGAACCGCTTTGTAACCAGCCACCAGCGCATCATTGTTAGGAGTTAAACTAAGTCAGTACGAATGGCTTCCAAACAACAATAACAACAATATCAACTTCCTCACTTATTCTAATGATAAAGAAGCTGTATTAATCCAATGTTGATCTGACATTTTCGTATAAAACTATTATCATCAACATGTAGCATGTCCTTTGTAGAACGTCGCTCTTATCACAGTCAGTCTGAAAGAAACTCGTTCCTTTGCCAAAACACCAGCTTCCGCCACTGTCATACTCAGGCATTCCTGGATATCTTTGTGTCAACGTCTTCTTGGTCTACCCCTTCCTCTTTTGCCTGGCACCATACCTTCCATCACCGTTCTCTAAAGACCGTTGTGTCTCTTGTTGTGACCAAAGTATTTGCATTTTCTAGACTAAATGGAATTGATAAACCAGTTATCCTCTATGCTTAACTCTTGCCGAATGTCTGCATTTGTTCTTTTCTCTGTCCATGGTATTCTGAGGATCTTTCTGTAACATTTTGACTCGAAGGATTCGATTCTTTGTCTAGAAGTTTTGGTAATCGTCCATGTCTCACAGCCATCAGCTGCCACATGAAGAACACAGGCTTTCAAGACTTTTACTTTTGTCGTTTTGTTGGTACTCTGCCATAATTTCTTCAGGCTGTTCAGTCTCTGCATTGCCATAGCTAGTCTTCTTCTGATTTCTTTCAAGAAGTCACCATTTTTGTCAATTCTGGAGCCCAGATATTCAAAATGTGTAACCTGATCTATTTCCTCACCACCCACTGTAAATTTGTGCTGAAATTGCGTTTTATCGGTGGTCATTATCTTTGTTTTGTTTATGTTTATAAACAGATTTTGATCTTTACTATGTCCATTAACGGCTGAAAGTAGCTGCTCTAGCCCTTCCGCACTTTTTGATAGTATCACTGTGTCATCTTGGTATAATGTTTCAATGAGATGGACTATATGCAAAGGAAACCCCATTTCCTTCATGATTCTACACATATTTTGATGTTTTACCGTGTCGAAGGCCTTAGTGAAATCAATGAGACATGTGTACAGGTTTACATTAAACTCTCTACATTTTTCATAGATATTCCTTAAATTGAATATGTGGTCCCTGGTCCCTCTGTCTTACCTATAACCTGCCTGGACTACGTGAATTTCAGATTCAAACCTTTTCTCGATCCTTCTTAATAGGATTCACAAGAGTATCTTGCTAGCATGACTGATCAGTGCTATAGTTCGTTAGTTCGTGCAGAGCTTCAGGTTGCCTTTTTGGGGGGAGGGGAATATCAATTTATTTCTTCCATGCTTCTGGCCAATCTGCACTGTGCCATATCTGTTTACACAGCTTGTGATAGACTTGAGCACATGCCTCTCCTCCTGCTTGTATTAGCTCTGCTGGGATATCCTCACATCCTGGGGACTTTCCCTTTTTCAGGCTTTTAATTGCAGAGCGTACTTCTTCCAATGTTGGTTCAGGTTCTTTCTCATCCTTTGGTAGGATTGTAACTGAGCGCTTTGTGCTATCTCCATACATGGTTCTGCAGTACTCTCTCCATCTATTCAGTATGTCTTTGGTTTCTGTTAATATGTTCTCCTCTTTGTCATTTATGACATGAAACCGGACGGAATTCCTATGTCAGTGTTCTTATTGCTTTGAATGCATCTCTTTCTCTGCCTTGTTGTTGTAGGTTTTCTAAATCCTTACATGTTTCTACTATGTATCTTCTTGTATCTTTTCTTATTTCTCTTCTAACTTTTCTTGCGCAGTTTTTATATGCTGTGTTAGTCCCCTTACTTCCCATTTGTTTTAATTGTTGCCTTTCTGCAATGAGTTTCTGTATTTCCTCTGTTATATAGCTCTGTGTCTTGTGCAATATCTCTTTGGAATCATTTCTTTTGCTGTCGAGATCAAAATATCTCTTGCGTACGATGTCAACTCCTCAGATGTCATCTCTTCCTGTATAGCAAGCAACGCCTCAAATGTGTTTTCTACTTTGATGTTGTATTCAGTAGGTATTGCTGATACATCGAAGCGTATTGGCTGGCAACCTTTGTTGATCCTACGCAGTCTTGTTTGGAAAACTGCAAACAGTAATTCGTGGTCCGTATCGCAGTCTGCTCCTGGCAGCATTTTTGTCGCCAGAACATTTGATCTCCATCTTTGTTGCACTAGGATGTAGTCTATTTGGTTTCTGCTGTTGCCATCAGGGGAGGTCCACGTGTACAGTCTTCGTGGATGTTGTTTGAAGAAGGTGTTGGCAAAGGAGAGGTTGTTTTCCGTGCAGAATTCAACCAGTCTTTCTCCTCACTCATGTCTGTGTCCCAAACCAAAAGGCCATAGAACACTTCTCTCCTCTTCGCCTCCTTCCTCTCCGACTTTCCCATTGAAATCTCCAATGATGACCAAGATGTCTTATTTTTCAACTTTTTCCATCGCTTCTTGCAAGGTGTTATAGAAATCATCAATTTCACAATCGTCTGCTGCTGATGTTGGTGCATACATTTGAATTATTGTTAAATTTCTAGTATTTTTCTTTAGTCTGATTACAATTATGCGGTCGTTGACTGGATTGTAACCGAGTAGTGAAGGTGCTGTCTTCTTTGACAGAATAAAGCCGACCTCACTTTTTCCACCCTTGTCCGTCCCAGAGTATATAAATGATTCTCCTAAGGTACAGTGCCCTTGACCGGCCCATCTATGCTCAGAGACTCCAAGAATCTATATCTTGGTTCTCTTCATTTCTCTTCCGATCATGAACAACTTGCCCAAGAAGGGGAGTCCACCCCTGACAAGTACACACAGCTGCTGGTGGAAGAGGCGGAAGTTCGACCTGTGCGACAACGACCCTGAAAGCGGGAGCTGGCAACGTCTGGGCGCACCAGAGACCATAGTTTGTAAGCGGCCAGAACAACGTCCAGAAAACAATGGCAAACTACTGGATGTAAAATTCCAAGAAACGTATACAACTATACAACTTATACAAATTGTGTGACATAAATACTGTAGATAGTTTGCAGTCTGGCTGACACTCGCTCTGAAATTTCTTGTTGTACTTTTTGTTACAATTTAAATTTGACCAACTTATAGGAAGGAAGTGGGTGATTGAGACACATGTAGGTATAGGTTTGCAGCCTTACTGTCAGACTCGTTTTTACATAATACGTACTGTTAAGCATTCCTTGACTAAGGCGTACATGCGAATTTTTAAATTTTCTTCATGATTTAATGCCAAGGTATTCCCATATAAGACACCGCTGTCAGGGAGGAAGTGTTAGATACAACGTTGTGATAACGGCAGATCATGTTTGTGAGGTTGTGTGACCAATGTTCTTCCTCTCTGCTTGTTCAGATGTAACGGGAATCCATATATTTACTTATAGCGGAATTAGATACATGTGCCGTGAAAACCGAATGCTCTCGGACTCATTGGGAAAATACTCATGAAATGTCACATGTATAAGCCAACTTAATTAAATAACTCATCAGTATTCATATTGTGTAAAGTTTTATAATCAATCCATACATCATCCAAACACAGAAATAAAACAAATAACTACAAAACACAACAAATTACTGTTGAGGGTGATTGAACATTTCACAGAATCCTGCCCTGACACAAATTGAATACCAATCTTCTTTTATTTATTTACGGTATAAAACAGCCAGCGCTGCTAACGAAACCAGTCTTTTGAAATGATTACCCCTTTCATGACAGTCAGTATTTAAAAAAAATAATGTTTCCTCGTAATTTACGAAATCTGTACAGCTTCAACCAAAAGAGCGCGGGTTTTGAATAGTTATGTCATCCGTCTGTGCGTTTCATATGTAATTACAAATTGTGTGAGCAAGCACATACATGTAAATATATATATATTATCATCATCAGTCCCGAAACCTAGAAGGTCGTATAGGCACCGTTATTGCAATTTGTCGAAACAGTTCCTGCCTTACGTCTCGATTTTTCGCCAGGGTATTAGTTTCAGTTTTAACTCTTCCCGTCCACTCTTTTATATTGTCGTCTAATCTCTTTTTTTTATCTCCCTCTCCCAAACTTCCTAGGCACAGTGCCTTGCAGGATGGTATTGGTCAGCCTTACCGATCGTGACATATGTCTATATAAGGTCAATGTCAATGTTCATGGTTTTACTGTAGTCAATCTATTTTTGGATTGACCTTACTCCTTCCAACAATTTAAAGGACACTCTCGTTTGTAACTCGATCCAAATACGAAATGCCAAGAATTCTTGAGAAGAATCTCATTTCCATTGAGCCCATTTTACGTTTTAGGGCAGCGTCAGAATCCAAGTCTCACATGCGTTGAGGTATACCGTGTTGACCATTGTATACAGTAGTCAGCTTCGATTTAGGGATAATGTTCTGGACTTTCCAGATTATTTGCAGTCTTGTCAGATGCGACCATGACCATCGCTGTTCTTGAATGAATACCCACTCTAGTCTCCTCCACATTCATATCCGCTCACAGATATTTGAACAGCGCAACACTTTCCAGAGTTTTACTTTTGACCATAATCGGGTTTAAAATACTCTCTGGGTTGTTGACAATCATCTTACTCTTCTATATATATATATATATATATATATATATATATATATATATATATATATATATATATATATATATATCCATGAAAGGAAAGTACATTTCATATAGACAAGTTGACACAAGAACAAGGTCACATATATGAGGACTGCCATCTTACCATTCATTCACACTTAACCCGATAGAACTCGTTTGGGCATAAGTATCGAAGTGTCACCTAGAGTATGTTCAAAATGCGTTTTGTTCAGTAAATTTAATGTCGATGGGCTGTTGGGAAAGTATATTCAATCTTCTTTCAAATACAACTTGAATTTAAAGCATCAGTAGTTGTTAAGATAACAAACCTGGTGTTGGTCTAATGAAATTTTTAAATATTTCGAAATGGCTGCCATTTACTAGTTTCAAATTATATCCCCCGCCTAGAATTTAGTTATCACAACAAACAATAACGGGTTTTCAAGCTTCCTTAAAAAATATAATATAGTGAGTACTTCCCCCTTAATGTACAGAGCAGGAAATGTTAGTCGAATTTTAACTTATATAAATTGTAATTTTCAAAGAAAAACAGTTGGGCTGGAATTTTCAAAAATACAACCATGTCATGACGCGAAGATGTGAAATAAAGTTAGTACTAAACGTAAGTTCTATGTTGATATGTCTACCAAAGGAAAAAAATGTCGAACTATGTGACAAATTAATTAGTAGTCTGTAGGTTAGGCCTGTTATTACGTTCCGGTAAACTTAACAACATCAACATTGAAGCTTTTAAAAGTTCACTGACCACACCCACTCGATCAGAAAAAAAAAGATATGAAAATTGTATGACCTTGTGAATCAGATTTTATTTTTAAGTGAAGTTGACAATGTTCACGAAGAGCTGGATGAAAGGCAGAAGAATAATTAGCATTGGAAAACTAAATTAAAATAAATAGTTGCAGAACTTGTTTGTCACTTTTGTTATTCCAATGCAAAATTGCTAGAGGCAAAAAGGAAGGGCCTCGGTGGTGAGTTTGAGTTTCATTGTAGCATAAACAATTATAATATACATCATTTTCTTCATGTAATCAAATATTTATCGGTACTTTGTGTGTGAATTCAATAAACTGGTGAGCTGTATTAATGTGAGATGTCTTAGAAAAGGGCTTGTAGACCTGCAGATGTTCTGTGGTGTTATGAGCTTGTCACTACCAAATTAGAAAAACAGCCAGAATAAATGGTGTCCATAAAAGAATGCTAAAGCAGACGGCACTGTTCATACAAACACACCAGTAACCTACCTGCTGTTATTATGGCTAATAAAAACCAGTATTTTAGAAACGCGACAGGAATGAACTACTAAAACAGTGTCTTGAAAGAAAATCACATAATATCAATGATTGACTGAACAGTGCTGTCTTGTAATTGTTCCCAAAGAATAAGAATCATGGTCTAACTATTGTGAAAGCTGTTGTTGCTATTCCAATTTATGTTCATAATGATGGGACAAAATCTCTGTTGGAAATGGAGAAAATGGAGTTACATACTTACATGTACCTGAGAGAGTCCTGTGAACACAAGAACATTTAGTAAAGCTATTAAGGCACCCTATGATGCCAGGATGGCAAAAAGGAGGAGGGCATTTGCACTGGAGGATTGGTAGGCAGTTACTGAAAGGTTTATATACCAGGTTTGAGATCCTTGATAAGAATCAAGGTATTTAATCATCAGAAAATGGTAAAAAATATCTTAATATTATCGTCAAAAACCGCAATGTACAGACGGTTTCCATGATACTTTTGTTGTTGTTTTTAAAGCAATTGTCCTGCAACTTTTCACATTTGCTCTATACAACGATGGCTTCGTTGTGAACTATGGAAGTCAAACTGTCTTACAATGTGGAAACGTTATTATAATTTGGAGTTTCAAATTTGTTAACACAATTGAGTAAAGTTTGGAATTTTTCATAAAAACGCAATCGTAAAAGATGTAGTATTTGCTGTAGTGTATAATGAAGGGATAACCTTGAACATCATTAGAAAACAAAAAAATTAAGTGTGTATGAAGAAATTACAGGAAAAATTACATACAGAGTTCTGCAATTTTTTTCTAAAATGAATTTTCAGTATTTATTGTTCAATTTCGGTTTTTAATTAACATTTGGAATGCTATATTACAATAAATAATATCATGGTGAAGGGTGATCATCTTTATAGCGCAAGCCCAACTTTTTTATGAATATAAATTTTTCATAAAATTACAACAATTATGAAAAAAAAACCCTCTCACTAGGTGGTACTTAAAAGACAAGTAGCAGCTGAAAATAAAACTTTCAAACTATGCGATATGAAAGAAGTAAAGTATGCAGCCTTCTCAAATATAGGAAAATATTATTGGACTAAATGTGATCACCATGTCAAGAAAGAGGAAGAGGGCTATTGAAAAAAGGTGGACTGTTGTTCTTTCTTCCGAGATTAGTCATCAATGTGTTGGAATCATACTCTACGATTAAGGGAACAATTAACCTACATGTTTGTTTTCCGAGAAATATAAGTTCCTATCAGCTTGGCAAAACGGTACTATCCAGGGCCACCCCAATCAGAAGATCGATCCCAGAACTGAATTATAACCATTTATTGTTTGCACGTGCACCTTTTAATAAAACTGAACCAATTCATATGAATGATGCACTTTATTCGTTCTGTATATCGTGTGCTTTTACATGTTCACACATTTGTTCAACGAAATGTTTAGTTACTTCTAACAGCTCCTAAAACAGATTTACTTCATTACAAAAGTGCATTATGTGGAACCTAATGCAGGACATTTCATCCGAATTGGAGAGACGCAAATGCATTAAAAAAATAATTACAGTAAATTATTTTTACAAGGGACTAAATAACTCGTTTACTAACAAATATAAAAAGAACTAGCTACTTTAAGAAAATAGTTTTACATGACACAATGTAAATAATTAAGTCATTGGGACATTGAAAAGATCAGTTCAGGTGCAAAAAATCCCGCATTTCAGTTTCAGGGTTATTTAGATGTTGGGCGGCAATTGACGACAACCATTGTGAAACGGACAACAGTTGACACATGAAAGTTTCGTCATTTAGTCGTCGATCTTTTAAGGGGGTTTTCTCGTGAGTCCGAAGGCTTATCTAAAGTGGGAATTGGCTCTACCCATAGTGTAATCAAAATGTATTTATTATACACTAAATACTGACATACTCAACGAACTTACTTGGTTTCTGCATTCTTGGGCTGTAATACAGATGTTCCTAGTCTCGGATGCCTAGAAATTGGCAAACATCGTCTGCTAAGTTATGTTTTTCGTTACCGTACAACGTGTTCTAGCAGATTAACACTGAAACAAGTTTACTTAGTTGTATTGAGCTATCTATTGTTTTACATTTTTTGTAATGAGCATACTTTTCTTTGTTAAATTCGCTTAACAAATAACATTAAGTTTGCTTAACAAATAACATTAAGTTTGCTTAACAAATAACATTAAGTTTGCTTACCAAATAACACTAAGTTTGCTTAACAAATAACATTAAGTTTGTTTAACAAAGAACAATAAGTTTGCTTAACAAATAACATTACGTTTGCTTAACAAATATCATTAAGTTTGCTTAACAAATATAATTAATTGTGATTCAGACAGATTAGATGACCCCAGTTTGAAGCTTCGTGTCCCTTACAAGAAAGTCGATGTTCAAGAACAAACTGAAGTTACAACACTCAAACTGTTTTATAGATGCTAATCTGGTGAGTTTTTTTCGTGCACTTTTCAGATTTAACCATCTCATTCTATAAATAGAAATGACTAGCTGTTGTAATTGCTTCAAATGGGTTTTAGATGTTAGGCGGCAATTGACGGCAACCATTGTGTAACGGACAATAGTTGATACATGAAAGTTTCGTCATTTAGTCGTTTTCATTTATATGTTTTCTCATAAGAGCAACACTTGTAAGTTTCAGACATATACATAAATCTTGTAACCGTTGTTTAGTAAAACGTCCTTGATTGTCGTCTTCAGATCTATGTTCTCTTGCAGTTCAATTAGTTCAATTTCCAAAGAAGGCAGAGCATTTTCCACGTCAAAATTCAACAGAGAAAGACGATTTTGAATGTGCTTCATGTGCTAGAAAGTCATTAAACATGGTGTTGCATTTATAATTCCTCTTTTCAGCAAATGAATCTAAATACAAATCAGTTATAAGATTCACAAGGGTAGGGCAATGATACATTTTGTGTTAATTTTCCAACTTCCCCTGAAGTTTACCTTTCATGTCTCACCCAGTTTAATAGCATCGCTCTAAGTTTGACCCAATCATTGCTGAACCCCATCGGTGCATATCCTCTTTCGATTTTCCCGCTCAAGGTTTGACATGAACATTCAATGTCATTTGGAAACGTCCTCATTGGTTGGATAAACTCAGGGCAGGGACCGGATGTGGACCCGTGGACCGCATATTTCAAAATGTCTAGTCTAAGGACTGACAGGCATACATCTTTATCCAACTACAGGGCCATTTCTGATGCTCAGCGTGTCTCTCGCTACAAAAATGTGGCTAGGTTTATTTGTGAAATTGTAAACATATATGAATTCGGTTCAGCATTGATAGTTTCAATGGCAAAAGCACCAACATCAGGTGCCAAACCACCTTCAATGACGCCATAGACACTGCATGACCCAGGAATCTAATACGTTGTCCCATAACAGGTGGAAACGAAAAATGGAGTTCTGTTGGCCTAACAACTTAAATTGTGCATACGGACTTCCACACATGAGATGTAGAGAAGGCACGATGAAAGCAATTTTGCTAAACACAGAACTCATAGATAAAAGGTTGAAAGGAGTTAAAATACGATTTGCCCACCGAGTATCATACACTGACTCTATTTAAGTGAATACCATAATTAGGTTTGGCTACCTGGCATCAGACACTGCCTCTGCTTAAGTGAATGCCATGATTAGTTTTGGCTACCGATAATCAGACACTGACTCTGTCTAAGTGAATGCGAGGATTAGTTGTTGTTACTAAGCATCAGCCGCTGACTCTGTCTAGGTGGATGCCATGATTAGGTTTGGCTACCTTACATCTGAGTAAACGGTAGAGTTACATATTTCAGAGATAAACCTATTACATATTACGTACCAGAGCAGAATACATATAGCAGACATAAATATATTGCAGAAAGAAACATATTACATATTGCAGACATAAATATATTGCAGAAAGAGACAGATTACATATTGCAGACATAAATATATTGCAGAAAGAAACAGATTACATATTGCAGACAAAAATATATTGCAGAAAGAAACATATTACAGATTGCAGACATAAATATATTGCAGAAAGAAACATATTACATATTGCAGACATAAATATATTGCAGAAAGAAACAGATTACAGATTTCAGACATAAATATATTGCAGAAAGAAACAGATTACATATTGCAGACAGAAAAACACGATGGTTTTGCTCGAAGCTACTTTCTCTGAGTTGGAATAACTCTTAACCGTTCTTTGATAGCCGATTACATTGGCTCTTCTTTCATTCCTGCACCTTACAAAGAAATTGGTCAGGGCACTCCTGGCTGAAGTGCAATGCGAGGCCACTGTAAGCTCTCCCCTATAATGATTACAGTGTCGATCTTCACCTAGTGTGGCCAGAATGTATTGAGAGCCTGTTGCAAAGACCATACACGATGACGTGAGTTGGAGCAAAGGATGGAGGTGATTAGTATGTTTTATCTATCACTGATTGTTGTACCTTCGCTCATAAACATATAACTTAACGTCTTTATTCTGGTTTAGAAGACTGAACAGTCTGTATACCCCCAGTTTCATTTATATTTCCATGCTCTAAAAGCTATCGCATCCAATACATTCTAAAATGAATTAATTGTCCTTGCCTCATCTACTTCCTGTGGCAATGCATTTAAAACATTCACCACTTTCTGACTAAAAGAATATTTCCTAATATCTAATTTGCACCTTTCTTTAGTTAATTTGTAGCTATGCCCTCTTGTTTTTATAGGTGATTTTATATTGAAAAAACTTACTATAGTCTAATTTATCGATTGCGTTGATTATCTTATAAACCTGTAATAAGTCACCTCGAATTCTACTCTTTTCTAGACACTGCAGTCCTATTTTCTTTCCTCGTAACTGCAACTCTGAAATCCCACTTTTAGCTTTGTCGCTCTTCTTTGTTTCCTTTTGAGCATGTTTATATCTCCTCTACGGTAAGGACTTCACACATGAACACAGTACTCCAATCTAGGTCTAAATAATGTATCATAAAATTCGACAATCACTTCCTTGTTCCTATGTTAAGCAATATATGTTCTACTTATCAGTAATAGAACCAGAACTCTGAAACTGTCTCTGGAACAGTTGTCAATTCTTTACATTACTTTTCTAGAATTGATCTCATTGATCGTGATTTGTTGGTTTAAATCATTATTTTCTTACGCACGGTATTTTTGTTGTATTGTCTATGATATGATATACGCGTTAGAGGTTATAACATCTGTAGACACGAACAACTGAAACTTGATCTGTGGTTGTTGTTCAAGTAAGCGTCTGAGTGGCTAGTGATGGAGCCTACATTACTCACAGTAAGGTGATATAGACACCCTTCACGAGTCGCAGCTTTGAATGGAATGAGTGCAACTATCAAAAAGAAACAGGCACAATACCCTGAAGTCTCTGACACTTGTTCTCCGACATCAGCGTATGTTATCTGATTATCTATACCTTTACTTTTTTACAGTGATCTCGAGTTAAAGTGTCCGCCTCGGGTGCCGTTCAGAATCACGGTGGAGACCGGCATTATTTCACGTGGATCGTCTGCTTAAAATTCCCCTGATCTCTGGGTAGTGAGATCGGACTTCCGTGTTCAGTGTCGAACACGATACAATCCCTTGCACATTAGAAATCGACAAAGAATATGCTTAACGCCCGCTACCCGGACACAATTCAAAACTATAGTTTGAAATATACACAAATTATTTGTACCTGTCCCCAGAGCTTAACCTTCGGCTACCTGGCAACAGACAATACCATCATGTCTGTTTGAATACCAGTATTCTAAGTATTCCATTATTATTTATGTTTACGTTATTGTTTTGTCCACGTTCACCTTCCATCTGTTTTCGTCCGTTTATGTCTATCCCAATTTTCCTGCTTGTTATAAATGTACATTCATCAAAACTTACCCATTCACAGACTCAACTCTCACCCACTCCATAGAACATTGTTTATTTCTGTATAATTCTTTAATTCTCGGTATCTGTTATTTGTTTTTAACAGCCCTATGAAAATCTCTTTCTTCAAACATCACGCAGACTTTATCTTATTTTCCAATCTGTTTAATCCATATTGAAATGTCCTCAAATTTGTGTTAACCTTCAATAGCCCGTGTCTCAGGATTGATATGCCATCGTTTTAAGGATTTATCTGCCTCATCAAAAGCATCATTTACGAACATCAAAACACTTCTCGTGGAACGTGCGTCGCATAATTACAACATACGATCACATGAATTCTAACGGTTAAACTATTCTTTCCATCCACCCACCCATCCACTCACCCACCTACCTAAATATCTATCTATCTATCTATCTATCTATCTATCTATCTATCTATCTATCTATCTATCTATCTATCTATCTATCTATCTATCTATCTATCTATCTATCTTTCTACCTACATACCTACATACCTACATACCTACATACCTACCTACCTACCTACCTACCTACCTATCTATCTATCTATCTATCTATCTATCTATCTATCTATCTATCTATCTATCTATCTATCTATCTATCTATCTATCTATCTATCTATCTATCTATATATCTATCTATCTATCTATCTATCTATCTATCTATCTATCTATCTATCTACATATCTATCTATACATCTACCTATCCATCAATGTATGTATATATGTCTGAATGTGTGCTGATCTGCTTGTCTGCCTGTATGTCTATCAATCTGTATGTTTGTGTGTTTGTCTGTCTGTCTGCTTGTCTATCTGTTTGTATATGTATATGTGTAACTGTGTTACGTTTATATATTCGCATAATTGAGCTAGACGTTTATTTCTGAAACACTTTTAGCGTTACAATAATTTAAGATCTCTTGTTATATACTTACAATCAACTGACTTACAAACATGTCATTAGACTGCTCTGTCTTTTAAAATGGAGAGGCAGCCACTTTTTTTAAACTCTTGAATGCCAGAGTTTGGTTTGGATAACTTCAGAGCATAAGCCCAACAGCGGCGGCCTGACCTGCTCAAATTTCAGGTCTTCTTGAACGTGCACACTGTGTATGGGATCTATGAATCGATCGTACGTCTCCCATGTGACTATAGGCTGAGAATTAAACGTTACTTGAAACACGCGGGATTCGAACACCGATTAATAAATTATTTTTTCTAAGAGGCAAGCGACTTACTTCTACCTCTTAGCTATAGCGACTCCCCCCCCCCCATCATCGCATCCCCCTGCACCCCCCCCCCCGCCATTTATAGAAAACCGGCTTACCTCTCTGTAGCGAGCCCCCACATCCCCCACCTCCCCCCAATTATAAAAAAACCGGCTTACCTCTCTATAGCGACCCCACACCTCCCCCATTTATAGAAAACCGGTTTACTTATCTATAGCGACCCTGCACCTCCACTCACCCCCCCCCCCCCATTTATTGAAAACCATCGGTATTCTTTATAGCGAACCTCCACCCCCCCCCCCCCCCCATTAATAGAAAATCGACTCACCTCTCTATAGCGACCCCCCCAACCCACCCCACCCCACCCCCCAATGTATAGAAAAACGACTTACTTCTCTATAGCGCCCCCCCCCCACCTCCACCCCATCCCCCACAATTTATAGAAAACCGGCTTACCTCATATAGCGACCCCCCCATCTACACCCCCCCCCCATTTATAGAAAACCGACTTACATTTCTATAGCGACCACCCCCCAATCACCATCCCCTCCCTCATTGAAAGGAGAGCCCCTTACCTCTCAGCTATAGTACCCAAATCCCCCTCCCAGTGAAAGGAGAGCCCCTTACCTCTCAGCTATAGTACCCAAATCCCCCTCCCAGTGAAAGGAGAGGGACTTACCTATCAGATACTATAAGCACACCCACCCCGCGTCCACTCCAACATTTCAAATATTAAGAAACAATTAACGGATCACGACAGTTGGCTACACCCAAGTGTCAACCGCGTTACAAAGAACAGGGTTACCTTCCAAGCTTGTGGTTTCCTATGAATATTGAAAGGGCTACTGCAGATATGGAATCCTGGTAGAAGTAGTTTCTTAGCGGACAATGTTGTAGGGAATAAAGTGTGAGATATTTGATCTTCTTTTGTGTTCCTTTATAGAAGGATGTTTTACTACGTCGTGCCACACATTACAGCTGTTTATACTAGCAATATTACTTGGTTACACCAACAATATGACTTGTTTACACCAACACTCTGACTTGTATACGCCAACAATGTGGTATGGTTATACCAACAATGTCATTTGGTTATATCAACAATGTTATTTGGTTATATTAACAATGTTACTGATTTTATTTTTCAAAGCTAATTATCAGCCATGATGAGGACCAAGCTTCTACTTAACAGCGCAGTGATCACGAGGGTGGCTCACATTACCATCTACCCATCTTCCATGATAAGGACCAAGCTTCTTCTTAACAGCGCAGTGATCACGAGAGTGGCTCACATTACCCTCTACCCATCTTCCATGATGAGGGGTACTATTTTTCCAACCCAACCTCTCTCACTACATCTGCCACTGCATCATCCATCAAGGAAATATTTGGTCTTTGTTTATTAATCTTATTTGTATGTGTAGTTTGGTATGTAGGTTGATAGATATATAGGTAGGTAGGAAGGCAGCTAGCTAGGTAGATAGGCAGGCATGTAACTAGGGATAACCGGGGAAGTCACACCAACTGTCCATCAACACAATGTGTTGTGGCGCCCCAGGCTCCATGCAATGTCAATGATGTATGTGAAGTATACATTCAGTTTTATTTGCAAAATGAAAGTATCTGAGCGAGAATGTTCTGTTCAGAAATGTATCGGTTCATCACTTCGCATGTCCATTGCAGAACGTCGCTCTAAAAAAAGTAAATCAGATCGACAAGACTGGACAATTGGACAGAGCTAACGCCTATATTCCTATCCTCCTCAGAAAACATTTATCCATTCAAGTACAAATTCGTCATTGCATTCAGCAAACTATTTGTATACACACTCTCCAGAGTCTTCTAAATGACTTTAAAGACATTAGGTTAATTAAAGTATCACTACTTAAACAGTACGATTATTCTGAAGGCATATGTCGGATATCAACCATATCTTGTTATTAAATAAATTTGATTAATAAATAAACGTTGGATCTTTACATTTATATTCAAAATTTTAGTTTTAATAATTTGTTTAATATAAACCATGAAACACACAATTACTATTCTTTTCTTGGACAATAATATCTTGTTAATTAGATCCTACTGTAAAGCGTTAATGTCCTGTGCCCAATTGACTAATGTTGTGTGCACATCTTCTATTTGGTCTGTTTCTTCCTCGTGTGCAAGATACCATGTCCATCTGTATTGTTTTTTTGTCTAGACTATAATGGGGTGGGATGGGACGAAAGTATATATGTTTCTACATTTTGCCACCGGGAAGATACCAACTCTCAGGAAGTTACTTTCTTTCCTCGTTCGCTCACTGCAACACCTTGTTGACACGGTTTTAGTCTGAACGATTTTGGGCTATGTTTTTCAATTTGGTAATGTCTATTTTACAGCATATATCTTCAACAAATGAACACAATGTCACCGTGAGCCATACACTTATATGCTCTATCTTATTGTGGCTTAGAAGAATAAGTTGAAATAACGTTTATTTGATTTGCCCATTGTTTATCAATTACAGTTTCCATACAGTGGTGAAGCCAGCCCCATGCCTCATTTACTTTTAATCGCCTCAAAGGACATGTCGGGCAGGTTACAGTTTCACTTTTTTTGCTCCTCATCGACCCCGGTAACATACGGGTGAAAACAAAATGTCTGTACGATTAAATCGTGTTTGAGTTTTGTATAATTTGCCGTTGCTTCATTTTCATCGTCACCTTGTTCTTTTTGTTCTTGTTCTTCTTTTTCTGATTCTTTATCTAATTCGTCTTCTTTTTCTTCTTTTTCTTCTCTCCTACTTCGTATTGTTTTTTTATTTTACTAATTATCTACAATCATATTCCATAGTTATTCATGTCTTTCGTACTTGTAGCTAAGCTTGTATTACCAATTAGGCTGTTGTATAACGCTAGAAATGGTTTCATGGCATCATGTTCCCATCAACTACAGTGGACTTCTGACACCTTTTTTGGAGATTAAAAACGTTTGCATCCTTAGATGATATGAGTATATGAAGTCTCGGATCAGACATTGCCTGTGGGGATAATGCGTTGGAAATGTGTCTGTTTGATTAATCATCATGTCAGAGGTATGAATTTCACAAACCAATGCTGCATGAATCAAGACTGCACCTCGACACGCTGTATAGTGGTAACAGTCTGAGATGTGACTTCTCCTTCCCACTGTCTCTTTTTCCGTCTATCTTACACACACACACACATACACACACATACACACACACACACGCACGCACACCCCATCATACATACACACATACACACGCACACATACCCGCATGCAATAGCGCAGTTGCACACATACACACACGAGCACGTACACACACGCACGCGACACACACACATACACGCACGTACACACACACGCACGCACACACACACACAAACACGCACGTACACACACACGCACGCACACACACACACGCACGTACACACACATACGCACACACGCACGTACACACACACACGCACGTACACACATACACACGCACGTAGACACTGTTAGTTAAGTTTTTGAATAATTGGGGCATGGCGGGAGGAGGAGTATATGCATCCGCATTTGACATCATTGAAGGAACTTGATTGAAAGCTTTGCAAAACATTTCCTGTAGTGGAATCTGGAAGACAAGAGAAGTAGAAAAACACATACGGAGCAAAGAACTGGCGGCAAACATACATGGCATGACAGACCTGGAACAGCTGGCGTAGAACACGGCAAGCTGATGTGAATTTGCTGGAAACCCTGTCCTCAACACGGAGCTCAATGATTTTAGTAAGGATTTTTGTTTACTCACTAAAGTAATGCATTATTTTTCTAGCACAGTGTTTCATCATGTAGCATGCCCTTTGTAGAACGTCTGTCTGAAAGAAACTCGTTCTCTTGCCAAAACTCCAGCCTCCGCCTCAGTCATACCCAGGCATTCCTGGATATCTTGGTGCCATCGTCTTCTTGGTCTACCCCTTCCTCTTTTTCCTGGTACCATACCTTCCATCACTGTTCTCTCGAGACCGTTGTGTCTCTTGATGTGACCAAAGTATTTGCATTTTATAGCCAAAATTGAATTGATAAACCAGTTCTCATATATGCTCATCTCTTGCCGAATGTCTAAAATGTGTTTATCTCTGTCCAGGGTATTCTGATGATCTTTCTGTAACATTTTGACTCGAAGGATTAGATTCTTTGTCTGGAAGTTTTGGTAATCGTCTATGATTCACAGCCATAAGTTACCACAGGAAAAACACAGGCTCTCAAGACTTTTACTTTCATCATTTTCTTGGTGCTCTGCCATAATTTCTTCAGGCTGTTCAATCTCTGCATTGCCATAACTAGTCTTCTGATTTTTTTCGAGCAGTCGCCATTTTTGTAAATTCTGGAGCCCAGATATTCAAAATGCGTGACCTGATCTATTTCCTCACCACCCACTGTAAATTTATGCTGACATTGTGTTTTTTCGGTGGTCATTATCTTTGTTTTATTTTTTATTATAAACAGGTTTTAATCTTTACTATGTCCATTTACGGTTGAAAGTAGCTGCTCTTGCACTTCTGCAGTTCCAGAAAGTATCACTGTGCCACCTGCGTATCGTAACTCTGGAATCGCGTACCCCTCAATCGTAAATGGGTCGAAACTTTCAATGTTCTCATCTTCTCGAACATTTCTCATTATACATTCCGCATATATGTTGTACAGATAAGGTGAGAGGATAAATCCTTGTCGTACTCCTTTTTGTACTGCAAACCAATTTTATGTTTGCCCAGATACTCGAACAGCGGCTTGTTGATCTTGGTATAATGTTTCAATGAGATGGACAATATGTAAAGGAAACCCCATTTATTTTATGATTCTCCATAGATTTTGATGTTTTACCGTGTCGAAGGGTTTGGTGTGTTCAATGAAACATGTGTACATGTCTACATTAAACTCTCTACATTTTTCGTAGATATACCTTAAATTTAATATGTGGTCCCTGGTCCCTCTGTCTTACCTAAAACCTGCCTGGACTACGTGAATTTGAGATTCAAACCGTTCCTCTATCCTTCTTAAAAGGATTCGCTAGAATATCTTGCAAGTGTGGCTGATCAGCGCAATAGTTCGGTAGTTCGAGCACAGCTTCAGGTTGCTTTTTGGGGGAAGAGGAATATAAATTATTTAGTACAGTGTTTAGCATGTTATAATGTGGTTATTGTCCTAACTCTGATAACCGTTTAGTTATTTTGTACTGTGATGTACTTGCCGGAAAAAAATGTATTTTTTGAGAAACTAAATAATAACAGAATTCCATTTTTAAAACGGAAAATAAAACGAACTAATTGTTAAATTGCTTGAGCAGATACACGACACATGCACACCATTCATGCATTTATTAATTAATTTGATCCCGGTTTTGCTTCAATGAAACACAAATACCATCGCTACATAAGGTGCTTTGGCAGGAAGCAAAGACTGAGACGGGCAGACATGAGATCCAACAAACCTATGCTACACAATATATGGTCACATAGACAACTAATGAGGAGTATACAGAAAGGAAGATCATCTTAGCTTTGTCATAACATGAGACATGGCGGATTACAATTGAAAATACAGAAAGTCAAAATTCAGGGGAAATGACAAAGGAAACATTAAAAAAACAATAACGTCATCAAGGCGTGCAAGAGCATTGGATTGCAGGCTTATACTGGGTTGAAGAGATCTACTGCGAACAGAGAATCAACAACAACGCTCATATCTAACCGAGAGTGGTATCATATGATGAGATAGTGAGCTTCACAAACCTAGGAAGCCTCAAAAACAAAACATGCGTCACAGATGACGAAAAAGAATTCAGAATGCAAAAGACGAAAGTTTCAAGTTGAAAACTATACAGAGCTCTAAAATTGTCAAATGACATACCAAGCTAAGGATCTTGAAATGCAATGTTAAGTCACACATTATATTTAGAGTGAATACATGATTTAGGATTAAACTCAATGTTATTAGACATCAGGTCAGAGGCATTTTGAACAGGAAATCGAAAGCTGAAGGTGGCGCTGGTTAGGCAACACACTGCGGTGAATCAGCGCTCCTTCCACCTATGGTGTTGATTCTTTCTTTATGGAGTTAAAGTTTATCAATCAACAAGTTTTCATTTAATGATTTTGAAACATCACCTTTATCCATATCTAATGTAGGACATGTTCAGTTCAGTCGAAGTGATCTCCATATTGAAGGATGGCTGCAGCGGCTCTCAAATGTCTATTAACGCCTGCTTACATTAATCAGTCAGACATGCCTATCCTTGTTATTCTCTTGTTGGTATCATCCTAAATCTAACGATCTAGCCCTCTTAGCGCCCACATTTTCTTTAGAGTATGATTCCCATCACGGTTTCTTGTGTTTTAATATGACAAGAATATCATAACTCCTGACGCTGAGGTCAAAAAGATATTGAAGACTTGAGTATTGACTTCATTTTTGTTAAAAATGAATTTAGACGACGTGGGCTTGAAAATAAGGACTTAAATAAACATTGACCTGACTCTGTACACAGTAGCATAAGGGAAATAAACAGTTTTTGTGTGAATAGTTATACTTCGCTCCCTTTGTGCACAAATGTACCAAACGATTAGGCATATACTCCTATTCAGATCTAATTCCATTTTTAATTCCGGAAGAAATTTGTCAAGGACACCAACTAGTTACAAGCCTTGATGTAAACAAAAGGTGTGCACCATTCAATAAACCGGTTAGCTGAGGATGGCATTTCAGAGTAAAGCAGCATAGTTACTTCAATCTTCAGAAGGAACTAAACCAGACAGAGAAATTACCCACCAAGGTCGTGACAAGAGAGAAAGTACATAGCATAAAACAGTTCTTGCAAGTGTCCAAGCCGACAGGTCGCATCAAGCACATATGAAACGTATATATTAAGATTAAAAGATACCAGAAACTAAGGAGATCAAATAAAAACAAAACAAAACAAAAACATCACAGGAACAGCCAGACTGTATGTTAACAGCTACAAAGGTCAAAGTAGTCATAGAGGAGACAATGCCGTCACAGATAAGAGATAGATGCTCTATTGTACGATGACGGGAACAAAATATGGAACAAATGTAAAAGTTGATTAAGGTTGAGTTTAATCAAAATTTTAAAATGGGCATGGTCAGATACCGCACCGAGACGAGAACACAAACACAACCTACGTTACGGCCAATAGGATTTCATCAGGGACAACAATACTGAACTAACAAATCAACATATAAGGAAAACATGGTCAACTTATCTGATAGTAGACTCAGTCTGTCTAAGCGACCGGTTGGGTCAGATACTTGACTGAAAATCAATATTGTACGTTGACACACCCTTTTCGCTTCTCTTTCCTACCATAACAGTAACCCATTTACATAATCATCGACTCAAAAGTCAATAACAGGTCTTCAACGAAAACCTGTGCCACACACATGCTAGTGTTCAAACACTATTTTATGGAAGCGTTCGTTGAAGAGCGTAAACCAAGATTTACGGGTCACACGAGGAAAAAACATTCATCAGGTCATACACAGGACCAGAACCAACACGCTACACAGAGAACCAAATTCAATAGACCGCACACAGCACCAATGTCAACAAGACCCACAAGGGACTACAGTACAACAGCTCACACGCATGATCAAGGTCAACAGGTCAAACAAAGGGCAAGGTCAATATGCTCCGCCAAAGACCAGATCAACAGGTCACACAAATGCAGTTACACATTAGTAAGGGGGAAAGGCAGAGCTTACTTTTGCCACATATTGTCTAAGCTGTCACATACTTCCCGTATTGTGTTGTTCTTCTCGTGCGCTTCCCCCTTTGTCGACCTGGAATACAATGCTTGTCCAGTTACAGTTTCAATAGCAATTTGGTTTACACGATGATATTGCTAGGTTTGTGTACACATTTATTGGTCGTCTTCTACAAGATTCTTGGAGGTGCATAGTCGTATTTTCCTGCTCGTAAAAAGATCTGTTTTTGGATGGAAAACTGAGGAAAGAACAGGGTGGATTCCGAGCAGCAATATCACGCACATATCAAATAAAAACGCTCAGAATTATGATAGAACATTCTAGGGAGTGGCATACACTTATACAATTAAAAATATTGATAAAACAATTGACTACAATATATCAATTTTTAAAATACTAAAAAAATTAATCAACACCAGATATTTATTCTTCTTCTTCTTCTTCGTTCGTTCTCAATCTCCCACTACCAAACCCTGAATTGTTAGTAGCAGAATGTAGTCCAGAAAATGGAATGCGTTGTGTCGTAGTTTACAGCGTGTCTGCGATATTTGCACCTTTCGGTCCAACACATCCGATTTCAGCAAGCATTTTTTGAGTACCGGGTTATCATTCCCTCTTTGATCCCTTCTCCTTAGCCAGTCTGCCCTGCTGCAGCCTGTTATCCAGGATCACCGCGTGGAGGTGTAGAAGGGTCTTGGCAGCTCTGGTTCTCTGGCCCTGACGCTAGCAGTCAGCTATGGGTCGCTGACCACTGCAGCTCATGCTTGCTCAGCATCTTGATCCCAGATATTTATTCGAAGAGTACAAGATTTATACGAAAAAGTCACAATCAGAATAATCCTTAAATGAAATTGTCAGCCTCCATTTGTGCAGTTCAAGCTAGTGTCAGGAAGGGATGTCTACATTCTCCACCCATCATCATCATGGCCACGGACTAGATGATGCGGACAACCACAGAGGGCAGAAAATAAGAATGTGATAGGCATTGAATAAACAGCTGCAAGGCCTCCATTTTTGAAGATGATGCAAGTGTATGTATGTTGCCACATAAGTAGCAGGATATATGTACAGGCTAATCTATGAAACAGAGAAGCTGGGATTGCAGATGTATGTCAACAACACAAATGAAAATAAATAACAGAGGCATCACATCGAGATTAGTGCTTAGATAACTGAAGACGTGCACAACTTGCACTTATCTGGGAAATGCCATTGGTACAGACGGAGCTGCAAACCAAGATCTGAACTGCGAGATTAAGAAGTTCATAGTTGTTGTCAACTCTACGAGCACAATTTGAAACTCTCAATACGATTAGACACATATGTAATCGATCCACCTGTATTGCTAGCAGACTTAACATCTGACTAACAGTATCACATCCAGACTGCATACTTTCGTTTACAATTGTCTTCGTCGCATACTTTGTGTTAGATGACCAGAGGTAATGGTAAATTCAGAACGTTGGGTAAGACAACGGCAGTAAATTGTGAAGAGAAGGCAGTGATATATATGGCATACCTTCAGAAAGGTATGGACAGTATAACCAAAAATGTGCTGGACTTGAACCTACACCAGAAGAGGAGAGTGGGAAAGTAAATATACATTTTGCTTCAAACAGTTCAGGAGTAAGTCAGTTAAATTTGTTTCGCATGGTTGGAACGCAATAACACGACACATATTAGTTGCAGCTGGATAAAATCTCCTACGGCCAAATGATTAAGAGAACAAGAAGAACAAATGATGATGGCAGTGATAATGATGATGTTAATCAATCAATCTAAACTGGTTTGGCTCCTTGTGGTGCAATAAATACACACCACGTTGTCCAATCTGAGCCATCCGCCCCATATGTTTCAGTGTTTTCTCCATTTGAATGCCTTTTTCAGAGTCATTCTCCATGTGTATTTTGGTCTGCCTCTACCTCTCTAGCCTTAGGAATGTTAAAACAGAAGACTGCCTTATAATACTATTATCTAGCTCTTATAATTTGTGTCGTATCCAATTTCAGCGTCATTTTCGCACATACAATTGCACTGATATATGTCTAGTTCTTCACAACAGATCAACATAAGTGATATAACATAATACCATTTTACTTTCTTCTAAGTGACATATCACCCATTTATGAAAGTGTGAGCGTTTTAGGAATTGATCTTCGTTGTTCTCAATACTTCAGATCCATACATATGCAATGCATTTATATTTGATGTCCCCAACGCAGAGACATCACATTTTGCCTTTTGTAATTATAAACATCTATTTATATCTAAAACAAAACGCACACAGCGTGATAATTTTCTCTTCTTTGATTTTGATCAGTGACTTACGTAATGGTAGAATAACACATACAAAACACAATTCGCTTGGTAATAGTGTTGTAGGGTAATGTTGCGTGCTGATGAATCTACGCTGACTGGTGAGAAGTGATGTTGAGGCGTCTCTTCCAGAATCATAATTCAGATCTTTTGCCAACAGAAGCTAAACATTCATGATACCATGCCTCAGATCAAGAATGACGATTGAAGCAGTCATCCTACATCAGAAGTGGTTTTCTGAAACCTCATTAAACAGAAAAGTCATCGAGTTTGAAACTCTATTCTAGTTCGGGAGGTATATAATGGATAACAATGATAAGTGATGGAGACCTAACAAATATTATACATGCTGCTTGGTTCAAGACAGATAGACATGCAAAATTGTTTTCCTTGATTCACAACACAAAGATTTGCCAAACTTGTTTTTGCTTGATTCAAAGCAAAACGATTTGCCAAATTTGTTTTTGCATTATTCACAACAAACAAGATTTCTCAATTTTTTGTTTTCTTGGCTCACAACAGTTAGACTTGACAGGCATTTGTTTGCTTGATTCACGAAAGAAACTTGTTTTTGTGTGGTTCACGAACATATATACTTGCCAGACCTGTTTTTGCTTGGTTCACGAAAAAAAGACATGACAAATGTGTTTGCTTGGTTTACGACATAACGACATGACAAACTTATGTATGCTTGGTTCATGACAAAGCGACCCGCTAAACTTGTTTTTACATCCCACATCCATATGCCAATCATTTAATCGATCAACTAAAATCGTTTCTGACCCATATATAAATTACACGCCAAGGCACTCGGCTAAATGCCATCCTCTTCAGCGTTCTCTCTGTCTTTCTTGATTTGTCTATGTGTGCGTCTAGGCCTTTACTGGATGCATGTTTTGCTCTTGACCTATTTGTTTTGTTTTTAGGATTTCAGAACGCAGACTCCCATGTACTGCTTTGAGCGTATTTCTTTAATGCATATTATTTTAAACACCAGGGCTCTTTCCTCGTCTGCAGTTGCAGTACGTCACCCTGATTATATTCAACTAGTTGAAACACGTTATCTTTCTGGGAAATTTGTCATTTTCTGAAATGTTCTAAAACAAAATATTGAAATACAACTCTATACGCTAATGTATATACGCTTCTGTTGATATCTGTATCCGTCTTCTCTAATGTTGATATCTGTATCTTTGTATCCGTCTATTCTAATGTTCAGGGTCAAGATGGCGCCGGACATGGTCGCAGTCGATTTCCCTTTTGATAAAACGGTGTTTTGTTTGTGTTTTCTATGATAACTCTCAGACTATTAACGTGATTCCTGGATATAAATGTGCCGACTTGTGAATTAAGCATACTAATGTGAAAGAAGTGATGCAACAAAGTATATAACAGTGTATTTTTAGTCGTGAAAGGTAGACTAATGTGTACAGTTTCGATGGGACAAAGCGTGGCCGAAACTTGACCCGGTCAAAAGCTAGTGTCGCTCCGTGCTGTATCGTGACCCACATAACGAAGCATGAACACTGAAACGAAGGAGGTCATCCTGACCCCGTCAAACATACGGTACTTCAGGAAGGAGCTCATCGCGCTTCGATCAGCACACTACGTCCCTTCAAACTCAAATCTACATCTGTTGCGTGTGCTGAAATTACACTTAACCGAGGAGGCATCGGAACTCACAAGTATACAATCAAGGCGGAAGACCAGAGGAACGAGAGGTGGATAAAGAATACACAAACAAATGCACTCAGAAACAGATACCTCAAAGCTCCACCCCAGCGATAAAAGAGAAGGGAAGGGCTACCGAGAAATCGAGGCACACGCTGACACCATACTGTCTGCATCCGAACCCTTCACTAGAAGTCTTGACAATGTCTTGCCTCTAAAACATGTTGAGTCCGGACGAGAGAGTGAGGAAGATCCTGCGCACATCTCCCTCACTATAAACACATTGTGCAACTCACAACTCGCAACTCGCAACTGGCAGGGCCCCCAAACTGCAGCGGAGGAACAGGCAGAAAACGATCACGAAAACTACACATCACGCTTGCAACATGAAATGTCCGCACGCTACTGGACAACACCAAAGCAAACAGACCCGAACGACGGACAGCACTGATCGCTAGGGAACTAGCTAGATACAACATCTGCAAAGCTGCCCTGAGCGAGACACGACTGGCAGAGGAAGGGCAGATCACAGAAGAAGGCGCTGGTTACACCTTCTTCTGGAGCGGTCGTAGCAAAGAAGAACGCCGTGAAGCTGGAGTTGGCTTTGCCATCAAGACCAACATGGTCGACAAGCTCACAAGCATGCCCAGAGGAATTAATGACCGCCTGATTACACTGCATCTCCCCCTAATAGGAGGGCGCCATGCAACACGTATCAGTGCATACGCACCCACAATGACAAATCCTCAGGAAACAAAAGATAAGTTTTATGAGGACCTTGAGGCGCTCATCGCTGCAGTTCCTAAATCTGACAAACTGGTCATCCTCGGTGATTTTAACGCTAGGGTTGGCACAGACCATACAGCCTGGGAGGGGGCCATTGGCAGACATGGTATCGGAAAATGCAATAGTAACGGACTGCTCCTTCTGAGGACATGTGCCGCAAATGAACTACTCATTATAAACACAGCTTTCCGACTACCTGTCCGAAATAGAACCACATGGATGCACCCAAGGTCCCGCCACTGGCACCTCATTGACTACATTATCATCAGACGTAGGGATCGAGCGGATGCTATGGTAACGAAGAGCATGTGTGGTGCAGAATGTTGGACCGACCATCGACTTGTCATTGCCAAGCTAAACTTCAATATCCAGCCCAAAATGCGCCCCCAGGGAAAGAAACCACATAGGAGGCTAAATGTCGCTCAGCTGAAATACGAACCCACGAGAGGAGGCTTCCAAGAAGAGCTTGAGGGCAGACTATCTGAGCTTTGTTTTGAAAAGAACGACATCGAAGAGGACTGGGCATCATTGAGAAACACACTCTACGATACAGCTGTTAAACACATTGGCCCACTCACGCGCAAGCATACGAACTGGTTTGATGAGAACGATCTGGAAATACAGGGCCTTCTCAATGCAAAACATGAAGCGCACAGGGAATGCCAGATGAACACACCATCTCCGGCAGCAAAAGCTGCCTTCAATACTGCTCGCAAAGCTGTCCAGACCAGGCTTAGAGAGATGCAAGACTCCTGGCTCAGCAAAAGAGCTGACGAAATTGAGATGTTTGCCGAGCGTCATGACACCAGACGGTTTTACGAGGCACTGAAAGCTCTCTACGGCCCGCAGCTCTCTAGTAATACTCCAGTTCGCAGTGCGGAAGGGGTACTGCTAACAGATAAGGTTCAGATTCTAGACAGATGGGCAGACCACTTCTGCAAAATACTAAACCACCCATCGTCCATAAATGAAGAGACCATCCGGCGAATGCCGCAGGTGGAACAGAACCTGGCGTTGGATGAAGTCATTACTGAGGAGGAAGTCGACAGGGCAATCAGTTCACTATCTATAGGAAAAGCTCCAGGAGCTGGTGCAATACTAGCAGAGGTATATAAGACAGCTGGCCCATCCCTCACCAGAAGGATCACTGAACTCATCTGTCACATGTGGGCTGAAGTTAAAATTCCGCAGGAGCTAAAGGACGCCTCAATCGTTCACCTGTACAAAAGAAAAGGCAAACGGCATGAATGCGACAATCATCGTGGAATATCGCTACTCTCCGTAGCAGGCAAGATCAAAGAGCGCTTACTGCTAAACAGGCTCAACAAACACCTTGAACAAAGCCACCACCTCCCAGAAAGCCAATGTGGATTCAGAGCCGGAAGAGGAACAGTGGACATGATTTTTGCCGCTCGCCAAGTACAAGGGAAGTGTCGAGAGCAAAATCAGGCCTTGTACACCATATTTATTGATTTGACAAAGGCATTTGGTACAGTAATCAGAGGAGGGCTGTGGATGATAATGTCTAAGTTTGGCTGCCCCAACAAGTTCATAACAATGGTGAAACAGCTACACGAAGGCATGTGTGCTCGTGTACTGGACAGCGGTGCAATCTCTAAAACATTTAAAGTATCAAACGGAGTAAAACAAGGATGTGTACTCGCCCCGACTTTGTTCAGCATGATGTTCGCGGCGACGATGACAGACGCCTTCAGATCATTGGAGCTTGGAATACTCATAAAGTACCGCACAGATGGTAAGTTACTCAATTCCAGAAGAAGGAAGACCAAAACCAAAGTGGATATGGCGACCTAATCGGGGAACATGTATTTGCTGACGACTGCGCTCTAATGAGCAGCTCAGAACTGAACATGCAGGTTGGAATGGACCAGTTCTCTGCCGTGTGCAACAATTTTGGCCTGACCATAAATGCCCAAAAATCAGAGGTCATGTGCCAACCAGCACCAGGCATGCGGTACACAAAACCAGAGAATACAGTCAGTGGGCAGACGTTGAATGCCGTAGACAAATTAACATATCTGGCAGCACGCTGTCAAGATCTGTCAGCACGGACGATGAGGTGGCAAGCAGAATAGCAAAGGCCAGCACAGCCTTTGGTAGAATGCGATCGATGGTCTGGGCACGTCGTGGCATCAGCGTCAAGACCAAACTCAAAGTCTACCGTTCAACCATCATTCCAACACTACTATACGCTTGCGAAAGCTGGACTGTATACTCTGGACATGCAAGGAGGTTAAACCACTTTCACACAGGTTGCCTGAGGCGAATATTCCACATCCGATGGCAAGATCGTGTCATCGACATCGAGGTTCTATCGAGGGCTAACATGCCCAGCATCCATGCACTGCTAGAAAAAGCACGACTAGGATGGGCCGGACACCTTGTCCGTATGTCAGACGAGCGGCTCCCAAAGAAGCTTCTCTACGGCGAGCTGAGAGAGGGGTGGCGCGAGATAGGGTGTCGAAAGAAACGTTTTAAAGACGGTCTGAAGGACTCACTAAAAAGTTGCCAGATAGACATCGACACCTGGGAATGTCTTGCGCAAAACAGATCTGACTGGAGAAGCGCAGTCAAATCGGGTGTAGCTGCCGGTGAAGATGACTGTGTTGGGAAAGCCCAGAACAGACGCGAGACTGGGAAATCCCGAGCAGCGGGAACATCATCCCCTTCTACAAACCTCGTGTGCCCGATATGTAGCAGATGTTTTCGTGCTCGCATTGGTCTGTTCAGACACATGCGCACCCACACCCAACATGGAAATCTGTGACAAGGATGATGCCGGCGTTCCTCATCGACAACGATGGACAGCTATTATTATTCTAATGTCGATATTTATATCCGTCTGCTCTAAAGTTGATATTTGAATATGTCTGCTCTAATGTTGATAACTGTATCCATCTATTGTAATGTTGATATAAGTATACGTCTATGCTAATGTTTATATTTGTATCCGTGTGTTAAAATCTTGATATCTGAATCCGTCTTCCCTACTTTGTGCATATTTTTTTAGTCTAGAAACAAAAATGATCTTCTTATGACGTAGGTGTGTTTTTCCAATGCAATCTGAAAAGAACAATAAGTGATTGAATAATACAATAAATCAATGATCGAGTGCTGCATGTCTTCTTCTGTTGTTTTTGATTTCTTTCGCATCGTCTCATATGGCTGATTGCGCTGTACTGTGTTTTTCATCTTATATCAAATGCGTTCGATTGAAGTAAATATCTTTTCATGGGGTTATTTGCAAGCAAGGCTTAGACTTGATTTTTCATGGACTAGAACACACGCCTGTTTTGGTTGTTAGCTGTACCACTAGCCGCACTCACTTCGCTTAACCACTTCTGCTCTACCCTTGTGAGTGTGTAGACGTATTTGTTATACGTACAATCCTGCATGCAGACAAACATTTGATTGGTCTTTGCATCATGTAGAGCCTTATTGGGGAACATCTTAGCCATCATTTGGTAGTAATATCGTTTGAATATATGTCCACAAAAAGGCTAATAGCATGCTCTTTTGAATTGTTGAGCTACTGATAGTTCTTTAAAGTGGACAGGCGTGCACACGAGACCTTAGATATGTTTGACTATCTAAGATAGGATTATACTTTTCTTGCGACAAGAAAACGGTTGAAACATTTGGGATTTAAGCTATCTACCGTCATCTGCTTTCGTTCGTTCGTTTCTTGAGCGGTGAGCGCTTTACCTCTCGACTATGGTGCCCGAACCACAATCAAAGATAACTTACCAATAAACTGTAAGTTTGTTTTTGAAAGAAAACGAAAATCGCCATAATATTAGCAACAGGCGATTCAGCACCTATGCGTCTTCCTAAAGAGCAGTGTTGTCTCATACGTGTCCCATAACATAATGTAAATAAGGAAAAAACTTTAATATGTATTTGCCAAGCTTTATTTTGCAGAAATTCAGATTCTACATTTTGTAATAGCTAATTGAGAGTCACTAGTCAGTTGGAACACACAGTGATTTTGCCTAAGAGCACATCATCTCTCTGTGTAGTCCAACGTGCTGATTAGTAAAGCGTGTGTTTGAAGTCCAAGCTTATATTAGAAGAAATGACATGGTCTATGAATTATGGGCAAAAGCTGAGTATTTACGGTATTTTTGTTGCAGTAGAAATGGAGGACTTCTGGTACATATGGTTACTAAACGTGCTGATCTACACAGCTGCATCTGGTGTCTGTAAAGCATGTATTAACATATCTGAGCAATAATTAGTGAACTGTCTGGGACAGCAGATAATGAACTGTCGAAATTTGATATAACAAACGGTTTGGGACAGTAAATATTGAATTACCCCAAACAGGAAATGGGATACACAATAACATGGTTCTATCTACAGGATATCATTGTGGAGTGTCTAGAATATATGGTTCATTCCGCTGGACAGCACTATCAAGATATCATTGTGGAGTGTCTAGAATGTATGTTTCATTCCGCTGGACAGCACTATCAAGATATCATTGTGGAGTGTCTAAAATATGTTTCATTCCGCTGGACAGCACTATCAAGATATCATTGTGGATGTCTAGAATATATGTTTCATTCCGCTGGACAGCACTATCAAGATTTCATTGTGGAGTGTAAAGAATATATATTTCATTCCGCTGGACAGCACTATCAAGTGTCCGGAACATATTTTTAAATCTACTGGACAACATTATCTGCTGTTTAAAACATCAATATCTGCTACCAGTACAAGCACGCTATCTCTTGCTTGTACATATCTACCTACTGTACGCAAAATATTGTCTCTTGTACGTACAGTGTTATCTATTGTCTATCACATTATCATCTACTGTTTGAGACAATATGATCTAATGTGGTGGCCAGATAACTTTAACTTATGTGTGGGACATACACCATTATCTACAATGTGGGACAATCACCATTATCTACAATGTGGGGCATACACCATTACCTACAACGTGGGTATACACCACTATCTATATTGTGCGACATACACCATTAATGACAGTGGGGGACATACACTATTCTCTACAGTGTGGGAGAGACACTACTATCTACAATGTGAGAGAGACAGCACTATCTAAAATGTGGGACATACACTATATCTACAATGTGAGAGAGACAGCACTATCTACAATCTGGGACATACACTATATCTACAATGTGAGAGAGACAGCACTATCTACAATGTGGTACATACACTATATCTACAGTGTGGGAGAGACACTACTATCTACAATATGGTACAAACACTATATCTACAATGTGAGAGAGACAGCACTATCTACAATGTGGGACATACACCATTCTCTATAGTGTGAGACACACATCACTATCTATAAATTGGGACACATGCATTACTATCTACAATTAGGGACACATGCATCACTATCTACAATTTGGGATACATGCACCACTATCTACAATTTGGGACACATGCTTCACTATCTACAATTTGGGACATGCACCCCTATCTACAATCTGGTACATACACCAATATCTACAATTTGAGGCACGCACCACTATCTTCAATTTGCGACATGCACCATTACCTTCATTGTGGGGCAGACACCACCATCTACAATGTGGGACATATACTATTATTTACAGTAGGGGACATACATAAGTGTTCGACGTTTGGGGCAGACGACCGTATCTGCATTGTGGGATATGCAACACCATCTACAATCTGGGACATACACCACCCGGTACAGTATTTATAGACCAAGTTAACTAATTTACCACATTCAAGAGTGTTTACGTTGTGGAATAGACATCATTAATGTACCACGGGCGACATTATTTGTTCTACAGTGTTGACATACAAAACTATCTGCAGTGAGAGATAGACAACACTATCTGCAGTGAGAGACAGACAACACTATCTGCAGTGAGAGACAGACAACACTATCTGCAGTGAGAGATAGACAACACTATCTGCAGTGAGAGACAGACACCACTATCTGCAGTGAGAGACAGACAACACTATCTGCAGTGAGAGACAGACAACACTATCTGCAATGAGAGACAGACAACACTATCTGCAGTGAGAGACAGACACCACTATCTGCAGTGAGAGACAGACAACACTATCTGCAGTGAGAGACAGACAACACTATCTGCAGTGAGAGACAGACATCAATATCTGCAGTGAGAGACAGACAACACTATCTGCAGTGAGAGACAGACAACACTATCTGCAGTGAGAGACAGACAACACTATCTGCAGTGAGAGACAGACAACAATATCTGCAGTGAGAGACAAACAATACCATCTGCAGTGAGAGACAGACAACACTATCTGCAGTGAGAGACAGACAACACTATCTGCAGTGAGAGACAGACACTATCTGCAGTGAGAGACATACAACACTATCTGCAGTGAGAGACAGACAACACTATCTGCAGTGAGAGACATACAACACTATCTGCAGTGAGGGACATCATTTCCTACTGTCTGGTACATAAATAATGATGTATTGTTGGTAATACATGTTAATATCTACTGCTGGTGAGATATAAATAACGATTTACTGTTGGGGAGAAATATATTTGTCTACTGTTGGTAAGATATATCATTATCTACTGTTTGGGAAATATATCATTATCTTCTGAGAGATATAGGTATTTTCTGCTGGTGAGAGATATAGGTATTTTCTGCTGGTGAGAGATATAGGTATTTTCTGCTGGTGAGCGATATAAGTATCTATTGTTTGGGAGAAATATCATTATCTACTATTTTGAAGAAGTATAATGAACTACTGCTGTTGAGAGATAAAATGATCTACTTCTGGCGAGAGATATAGTTATCTTCTGCTGCTGATATATATAATTATCTACTTCTGGTGAGAGATATAGTTATCTTCTGCTGCTAAGAGATATAATTATCTAATGTTTAGGAGAAATATCATTATCTACTATCTGGGATACACATCATTATCTACTGCTGGTTAGATATATCATTATCTACTGCTGGTTAGATATATCATTATCTACTGCTGGTTAGATATATCATTATCTACTGCTGGTGAGATATCATTATCGACTGCTGGTTAGATATATCATTATCTACTGCTAGTGAGATATATCATTATCTACTGCTTGTAAGATACATAATTGTCTACTGCTGGTGAGATATATCATTATCTACTTCTGGTGAGAGATATAATTGTGTACTGTTGGTGAGAGATATAATTGTCTACTGTTCGTGAGAGATATAAGTATCGTTTGTCTGGATTAAAATTAAAGTAATTGTCTGTGACAAATGTATCCATCCACCAACATCTCGACCGAAATTGCCATCTCTGGCAACATGACCTTAATTGGACAACGATTCAAGTGCCTCTGACATGTTTGCACAAATGCTTAAATAAACTGAAATGTTACGGGAGACAAAAAATGGGTGCAAGAAATAGTAACAATATAACAAGTCAGGTCTATCGTAAAAGGCAATAAAGCAGAGTTGTGCAATGAGCTGGCTAACCCATCTTGTAAATACTTTAAATTGTATGAACGTTAATATATGATGACGTCATGTTGAAGGCATGTGATCTTTATGTAGTTGCCACGGATTTGATTGATTGATTGATTGATTGATTTACGCAAGCTGTTAGGAGACAAACTTAACAGGCACTTGAACTTCACGCAAATAATAATAATTAATTGTTTTCCTTTTTGGTAGGTTAGGCTTATTACAGTCAATATGTTCATATGTTTAATTGAAAATTGGAACTGAAAACGTTCAAGCATGTAGTATAATATATTGACTATGGTTATGCATGTGAATAGCAATCTTATAATGTAAAATCATTGCTTTTGATGCCGCCATTTTTCTCAGTACGTACCTGCACAAATGGAGGTCAACTGTAGTGGTAGGACTTTGCTTCACGTGGAGTGAAAAGAAAAATCTAACAACAAGACTAACGTTTATGGGAGGAACACGAGAAAACGGATGAAAAAAAAGAAAATAATAAGAGGAAACAAAGAAGAGGGAGAAGCAGTATAAGAAAATATGAGACTGGACATACGAGCAGCAAATATAGACGGTCAAAAAATAAAAAGGTTCAGACATGAAAACAGCACCAACCACAATAGACTATAACACAACGTAGCAAGGCTTCAGATACAGACTTCGAAAACTATGGAGTAAACAATGTGAAACACATACCACAAAGAAACGGATTGAAAATAGCAATGCAAAACAAATGTTACCTCAAGACTAACATCATAAATTGATACGGAAAGACACATTGATTTAGACTTAATTGATTAACTGTCCATAATAATTTGAATACAATTTATTAGCTTCACATTTGAATAAAGCAGTACATGAGCATTCTTTGCGCAAAGAACCGGTCACGTTGCTGTTGTTGTTTTACTACAGCAAGCAGCAGTAATACCATATTTCAGAGTTATGCAATGGTTGATAGAAAAATGCGCTTTTACAATCAAGGCTCTACATGCGACACAAGTTGTAACGGTTACCAAGAATAACTGTATCACATTTCATATTAAAATGTATCATGTAACACTGACAGTTTACGATCAAATGTAAGTGTATCATATGTTTTACCATTTGTACATCATCTATTACTCGTATTAATAGCGAGTTTTTAAATTGGGGAAGAAAGCATATAATGGCTGCATCTCCCAGGCGACTAATTTGAGTTGTAGATGCTGTTAGTAACATCATCATGTAAAACGACTACTGTAACCACCATAGCTGGAGATCACACATTTATTTAACACATGCTTCTTATAAGGAGCTATCTACATGAATGGACATATGCTTCAGAAGGAACGAGATATAGATATAAACGACAATCTATGTCATTAACCAAGTTCAGTTTAGAATTATACATTTCTTAACAAGTTTGCCAGTCCACTTCAAATTAAATTGAATAACGTCTATTTTTAGTAAATGTTGGATATAATTACGTTATATAATCGGTTCTTGACAGACAATAAAACATAAATGACTCGTTAAATAATGTAAGATTGCTACACATTTATCATTATCTATATATATACGACTCATGACAGCCACCCCCTTTCCCTGCCCTACCACCTTCCACCCTTCAATCTACAATTAGGTGCAATTTGAACGGTGTTATATAACTGTTTCAGCTAGCCCATCAGATCGATTATACCGAGGTCAAGAATCATTTCTATCACACTGTTTGTCAAGAAGTACAATGATCCGAAATATACTATCAATATATGGCGTAATAGAGTGACGCCATTTTAAAGAAATACTCCAGTCTTTGGGTGGACTTATTGTTTTAACTGGATATTCTAGTGACACCGCTTTATTGAAATACTCAAGTCTTTCGGTGGACTTATTGTTATAACTGGGTATTCTAGTTAATCGTGCTAGGGCTCCCGTCGCTTGCCTTCACATATCGGGCAGGAACAGGAAATGGGCCTAGCTCTTTTGCGATTACAGAGGGAAGCGAGGGCGGACTATAATGGTATAGTCACTGTTGCCAAGACACGATTAACGACCATTCGAATGAGACTGCACTGCCTGACGCAGAGCGATCATTTGCTAGTAACGAAAAACTTTTTTGACAATTTCAGGAGCAATAACTCCAGATTCAAGTGTCACTTCTGTAAAAGAGTAATTGCCCCCGTCCAAATCTTTGGAAACAGAACATGGCATTAACGAGTTGAGAACAATATGAACCCCAGTGTTCGATTCCTTCTCTGGTGATGCCTTGCAAATTTCTATATTTGAGTCACTGAAAAGAGAATTACTATGAATCTGGCAACCTTGATCACACATGTCTTTGGGAACGTGGTCTTTACTTAATGTACAGGGTATTTCATTATGGTTAGATCTTGCTTGCGAGGATTGGGACATACTTCTCACACTTGGTCGACTGCCTGTAGTAGTGTCAGTATATTCTTGTTGCATATCATCTTGCTCGACCATATGTCCCTTCCGTTGAGAACTGAACTTATTGGCAGGCGAGGATGTCCCATCTGAAAAGGAGACTCGACCGTGAGACTGGTCATAAACGTTTTTGTCTATTGTAGAACCAGCTCTCACTTGGGTAGCACGTCTTCTATGGGAAACAGAGCTTTCTTTGTCGGATTCAGAGCCGCTTCTGTCGTAATCATAATCTCTTGCTGGAGGCATAGATTCTCTTCTTTCAGAAACAGATGTTCCCCTATCGTTAAAAGAACCACTCTTATCGGAATTTGATTTTCTTTTAACGGAGCCGCCTCTGTCGTCATCATAATCTCTTGCTGGAGGCATAGATTCTCTTCTTTCAGATACAGATGTTCCCCTATCGTTAAAAGAACCACTCTTTTCGGAATTTGATTTTCTTTTAACGGAGCCGCCTCTGTCGTCATCATAATCACTTGCTGGAGGCATAGATTCTCTTCTTTCAGAAACAGATGTTCCCCTATCGTTAAAAGAACCACTCTTATCGGAATTTGATTTTCTTTTAACGGAGCCGCCTCTGTCGTAATCATAATCTCTTGCTGGAGACATAGATTCTCTTCTCTCAGAAACAGAAGTTGCTCTATCTTTAAAAAAATCACTGTTATCGGAATTTGATTTTCTTTTAACGGAGCCGCCTCTGTCGTAATCATAATCTCTTGCTGGAGACATAGATTCTCTTCTCTCAGAAACAGAAGTTGCTCTATCGTTAAAAAAATCACTGTTATCGGAATTTGATTTTCTTTTAACGGAGCCGCCTTTGTCGTAATCATAATCTCTTGCTGGAGACATAGATTCTCTTTTCTCAGAAACAGAACTTCCCCTAACGTTAAAAGAACCACTCTTATCTGACATTGATTTTCTTTTAACGGAGACTCTTCTGTTATAAACAGAGTCTCTTTTCTTGGAGATTGATTCAATACTCTCAGAGGCTAAAACGCCACTTTCGTAAATGGAACTTGTTTTCTCCGACGCAGAACCTTCTCTCTCGGAAACAGGACGTTCTCTATCGGAAACAGAACGTTCTCTCTCCGAAACAGGACGTTCTCTATCGGAAACAGAACGTTCTCTCTCGGAAACAGAACGTTCTCCGTCGGAAATTGGACGTTCTCTATCGGAAACAGAACGTTCTCTCTCGGAAACAGAACGTTCTCTCTCGGAAATTGGACGTTCTCTATCGGAAACAGAACGTTCTCTCTCGGAAACAGGACGTTCTCTATCGAAAACAGAACGTCCTCTTTCGGAAACAGGACGTTCTCTATGGGAAACAGGACGTTCTCTATGGGAAACAGAGCTTCCTATACCGTCGATAGACTCGCTTTCATCTAAGTATGGTCCACACCGACAAAAATCTTCTCCCTCCTCACTACTGAGTGAAACCTGCTGGATGCAGTCTTGGCAGTCCGTACTCATAGCACCATCATCATGCTCAATGTGACCACGCATTGAGCGACTGTTAGAATTTAATCTCTGCTGTCCTCCTTGAAATGGAGCAATACTTTCATTCATCGATCTACTATTTGTGTCTCTACGATTGTGACTCTTCCTTCTGTACACTCTGCAATCTTCATCATGACATGTGTGGCCTGATAAATGACCATTGGATCCCGCCTGAATAATATTTCCAAAATCTGTTGTTCTCGCAGATAACGAAGGGGCACCCGACGAGGAAGAGTGGGCATCACTCGTGTCATTCAAGATTGCATTCTCAGTTTTTCTGCGTTGAACATTTTCAAATTCCGAACAATGACAATCCGAATGGGACTGATCAGCAGAAATAAAGCATTCTGTGGATTTGCAACAAAGTGAAACAGGTCTTGCCTTACACACTCGACAAGAGAGATACTGGTCTGACTGATTACGGTTACCAGATTTCAAATATGACAATACGATCACACACAGTATGAATACTGTTGTACACATTAGGAAGCAGCAGGCTACCAAAGGACCCACCATGTTTGGTTCGCTTATTTTCTTAACGAATGCTTCTTAAAACTAATCTTCACCTTGACCTTCTTTATTTAAATCGCAATCATCATCACCTGAAACCATTGCTTTATAGTATATATACATTATTAAGAGATCGATAGCTATACTCACTGCAGTCGTTTTATAAATCATTGTCGTTTTTTTGTTCAATCATTTTCATTCGGTGCTGCAAGCCTTCTCAACGTTATAATCCCAAATACTCGATAGAACAACTTTGTATTCGTCGTCCTTACAAATATCAATTCACAAATATTATAGTCTCAAATGATTATGGATAAACATGTTTATTTAATGCAAAATGAGATCATATACCATCAAGACAAAAAATCATTGATTAGTTTAAATGGAAGTGTGGTGTTACCCCAGCGGTGATCTTATGTTGACGAGTAGCGGGTAATCATATTATTATAGCAACAATGACATCAGCCGTAATCTTGACATTGTTGTTACCTTGAAATGCAATTTTTTAAATTGGAATTGGGAATAACGATCATTGGAAGTAACAACGAGCATTTGAATTATCAGATTGGCTATTTCAATTATTAGATAATGCTTCGACTATTCGAATAATTATAAGTACAAATAATTATTTGAACTAGTTGACCTAATTAACTCTCAAGATTATTATATATTTCTGATTGAAACTCACGACTACTAAAACAAGATTGGTAAATGTACAAGGTACCATCCCGACTGTAAGATTAGTTCAGTGTCCAAATGTCAATAAGGATTGGTCGACGTCCAACCTACTGTCATTTGTATTTTAAATCAAAATGACTAAACGATTGATTAGTCTACAAACGAAAATCAGGATTGATAAATGTTCATCCAACTATCAGGATTGCCCCAAACCATAACGACCATATAGTTGTTTCACTATCATATACATTTATCAGATAAGTATTATTACGATTTCAAAGTGACCATAAAGTTATTAAATACAAATTATCAAGAATTCAAAACAACCCACAAGGTTTTTAAACAAGGATTATTTATGATTAAAAACGACCGGCGATAATATTGGTTAATATGACGTTTAACTTTAGTGTCAGTAGAAACAGGATGACAACAACGAAGTCAACAACAGGTGTAATCGTGTTATTTATGTACACACCGTATCGAATCACAGATGTACACGTTTCATACATTTTCCTCTATTACCTAGACATCCAGGTATTCTGTATTCGACGACAATGTTATTTCATCCTAAAAATGTTCATATTCGGTCTATCAAAAACGTTAATATCATGTTTGAGAATACTTTCATGAAATCGGGACGATTTGGGAGATAAATATATTAGTTTATTCCTTGTTTATGTTGTAAAATTAAAAACACCTAGTTTATTTTTAATAGTTATTGTCTGGGGACAGCTAAATTGTATGTCTTACAATGAGATACCCAAATTGAGTTATCATTACATTTCAATATGCATGGGAACAAACTCATTCCATGCTGTCAATCATTGTTGACACACGAATAAAAACCAAAAATAATTAGGTGCGAGTTATGAGACCAGTCATGAGTGGTCATTTTAATAACATCTTTTGTTATTTTTTTCAAGAATGTAGTAAAAGACCAAAATGAAATAATACGTGACAAAAATGTAATAGTATAAAGGGAATGCTTATAAATGATCATGTAAAACTATAAATGGAATAGTATTATGTAATTAAAGGATTTGAAAAAAGTGTCAATTTAAAGGAATGAAGTAATACTTTTAAGAAATTAAAAGCAAGCCTGTAGAGATTATACTGTATTATAGGATGATGTAATAATGTATTCATTTCTTAATAAATGTGTTTATTGAAGGTTTTAACACTGATATAATAGTGACCTTAGCACCTAAATAGTTTCCTTGTTTGGTATGGCTTAGCAAGTCTTCAAATATGTTTGACTACATGATTCTCAAAACTCTACATGTATGTTCAACCTCGTAGTCTTTTTTGAAGAATGCGAAAACTCAGTAGTTATCGACTTTGGCAAAGACTTCTACGAATGTCATCTCAGTACATGTTGATTACCATAAGTGGAATAGTTGGGGATTCGCATATGGCTTTAACAATTCAGTATTACTTGTAGTTGTGATTCTGAATAACAGTGCTGCATAATTTGTTGTTTTGTTCAAAAATATGCAGGGATATGAGTCACTACACATGTGTATCGTAGTTTCATTTTCATGAAACACATATATTAAAATCCAGCAGTGCGTTCACAAAAACCTATTTAGTTGGCAACATTTTAAAACGTTGTGAATATACATATATATGTAAATAAATATGTATATATATATATATATATATATATATATATATATATATGTTTGCATTTTAAACTATCATTATATATTGGTCTATATCGGTTATTGATCGATTTATGTATCACGTTACTGTGTTGCTATAGATAATTTAATACACGTTCGATTACGTTGATCTTGTGACATGTACCGCTACATGCCTTTGGAAATTTTCGGAGCGGGCAACACAGAATTTGTGTTAACTGGTTTAACTCACCGCAACTATATTCTTATAATATTGTATTCATAGGTCGAAATCGAATACAAAAAACGCGGCACGCATATTAATCAATTTATGTACAAGCACCTGTTGTATAATCAGTTGAATCTATTCGCATTACGTTGTTTCATTACTACTTATACCCATCTTTGCTAAATCAATCATGTTCAATACGAAATCAGTAGCTCTATTTCACTTGCAGCACATGCATTTTTCAAACGACGGTACTAAGTCCCACGTGTATGTATTCAACATATTCTTCTTTTTACAACGTTTGATTTATGAGTTATCAACGTATATTTGACAACTTAACGGTAAGTACTTAATAATAAATGAGCTTTCATATCGTATACCAGACACCGTATTAATGCAATAAACGGAAATCAATTGGAATCAATAACTCAAATTACACATGATCGACTGTTTGGATTTAGTTTTAAAACACATGGTAAATGTTCAATCACTAAAATAAGCCAGTTACATGCAATCTCAAACACTTGGCTGGTATATTTTTAATTAGTGTGCATTTTAAGTTATTTTAGTCAGGAGGAAAATAAGAGTCATTTGGAAATCAGTTATATTTCTCCATTAGAATGTAACTGTATTACCAAGATCCACTATCACAGCTTTATATTAATCGTTATTGGAACACATCGACCTACCTAGAAGGAGTCAGATGCCAGTATGTTCACGTGCCTTTGTACCTATTACATGACCTCAAATAAGAGCCCCATATAAGTCAAATATTGGACTCTAAGGGAATTATTTATCTCAAATAAGAATCACATATACATCAATTTGATAACTCTCTAAGCAATATATCTAGATCTCTAATCAATTTATCTCAATTCGAATGCAAACACCAACAAATCAATCTAATAACATTCTCAACATATTATCAGCCTCTCAAAAGATACATGTAAATGTATTTAATGACTCTAAACAGTTGATCTACCTTAAATAAAAGCTATATATATATAGCAATTTTATGACACTCTATACAATGTTTCTACTTCAAATAAATTATATATGTACATAATTTTGGTGACCTCTAAACTCAATTATTTACGTACATATATTTATATATATATATATATATATATATATATATATATATTTATATCTATTTATATATATTTATATATAATAAAATATATCCCTTTAATCGCCAAACAATTGATCTACCTCGAATAAATGTACCGACAAATCAATTTGATTGCAACCTATAAAATAATTCATTTACTTTAAAAGTAGAACCACGACAGACATTGACTTATTGCTCACTTAACCATTTGTGTACTTCAAATAAGAGCAATCGATAAATCAACTTGATGGCTGTCTAAACAATTGAATTATCTCACAGATGAACGACCGATAAAGCAATTTAATGGCTCTTAACAACTTATCTATCTCTAATTAGAGCGATGAATAAATTGATTTGTATCTACATTAAATGAAACCAGAGAATACAAACAATATGATGGCTTTCTAAACCATGTATTTACCTCACATAAGAACCAGCAACTATGAACTATGCAATCACATAAAAAAATGGTAAGCACTTCAAATACGAGCAGCAGATAATTAAAATTGATTTTTCTAAAATAGTTTAACTGTATAATATAAGTGCCGTAGAAAAATTAATTTACGGTACTATAAAAAAATGTAACTTCCTCAAATACGGACGACAAGAAAAATCAATTTGATGTGGAATAGAGTCCCGTTTGAAGAGACAGATTGCTGTTTCAAACAAGAATATCCCAATGAACAAAGTCAAAGAGACGAGACCGAGGGATGTACTTTTCTTTGTTACTACTTATGTCCGTTCTTGGAGCAGGCACAGGGTGCTTCGATCTGCCGTTTTTTAACCGTCCCATTATAAAGAGACTGCCAGGTCATTCGTGAGTTCCCATTCATGACTGTTTTGATGTCATGTTCTTCGAAGTTCATCACAGGCTGCGGATTTAGGAAAATGTGGGAATTTCCCCTAGAGGCACTGGCGTTCTGCTGTTTGAAAATTGACGTGGTTGCCACAATTGGTCCACCTTGTTGGACAAGTGGGTGAATATAGTTGAGGAAACCACTGTGCGTGCTTTTCTCAAATATGGATCGATTGATGAAGTCGTTGCAAGCATTCTGTTCTGCTTCACATTGAAATTGTGCAAATACGTTTGTCTTTTTAAGCTCAGTAGTTGAAGGCTGTTGGAAGGGGGACAAAGGTGGATAAGGAAGTTCTGACAGTGGTTTTGAGAGCAAATGTTTAGGGTATCTATACAATTTAGATTTTTGTTGCACATTTGCTGATTGCTTTGTATGTTGTGTGTAATTTTTTCGCTCCTGATGCTTCGATGTATGGTGTCGGTCATGTTGGAGGTGGTGCTGTGGTTCATTGCGCTCGCTTCGCACATGTTGTCGGTGTGATTGAAAACTTGGAAACACATTTATATCGTTTATTGGGGGTCTAAAATGAGTTTGCAAGGTGTTCATCGATGGCCAGATCTCGTTCTCAGGTGGAAGGTAGGGCGATGGGAGTCCTGTTGAATGGCGGCTGTCATCATCATGATCTCTGTTAGATTTCAACCACCTGGATATATTTCTAGATAATATGTCTGCATTTCCCGATTCTGGATATACTGTTGCTCCACTAGCGAAAGCAAAAGTCTTTTGTTTGTTCAGTTTTGTGGCCTTTGGGGATGTTCTAGAAGTAATGAATGGTTCTACGCGACTTTTAATCTTAGAAGGGTTTTCGGCTACAGAAAAGCGACTTTTAACTTTCCGAACTGTGGGATATGTATTTGATCGTTCCGTTGATTGTAAGTGGATGTGCATTTGACTAGGTTTAGAAGGCCAGTACAGACTGGAGTCATGTGTGCTTGTAGAAGAATTAGAGACATCGGGTTTCTTAACGAAGCTTTGGTGGTTAGAGGAATGGGAAGCTGATATCGGAAACGGATTCATGTTAAGAAGACTGGACATTTGAGAATTCGTGTATGGGCTGTCGTCTCCTATGCACGCTTGCTCAGGAGAAGTGAGCACTGTTTGACGAGATGCACTGCTCTGAATAGCGTGCTGTGGAAACATGCTTGGAGATGCCATTGAGCTAATAACTTTGTGGTAGGTAGATGAGGAACAGTCTTTTGATTTGTTTCCGGAGTTATGGAACGAAAAAGGTGAATCACATGCTTGCATAGATGCATACTGTGACATGGAGCTGTGTTGATGTGTTCTACAGTTTTGGATTGGGTAGATCGTCTGCTCCATTGGATATTTCTCCGCGTAATTGTCACCATAAGATGACGCGGCTTCACAACATGGTTCATGCAAGAACAAAGAACGAGTTGCTCCAAATGGGGATGGTTTTCCTTGAGTATATAACTGCCGACTAATAGGTGGTTCGTAATCATTATCTGGGTTATGATTCTGTGAACAGCATGTATGTTCTTGATATGTATGTTGCATGGTTTGGCCATTGCAAATATGGACTTGTGTTTGTTGCCCTTGAGTGTGTGGTTCAAGTGGGCGATCGATAGCGGAAACTGCGTTAGGGGGACAAGAGGTTATGGCTAGATCATCACATGACGGAGCCCAACTCTCTATCGACGAAGACTGCTCTGTTCTATGTACTGGTGTGCAGTTGCTTGGAAGTCCGGACACATTATACAGCTTTGATGAATTGAAAATATTTGCTGATTTCGCCGTCATTTCTGGGACATGAGTTTTGGTTGGTATCTTTCTACTGGGGCAAGAGGAATGTTTTGATGCCAATGTGAATTCAGCGAGCGAAGTTCTCTGTTTTCCTTTTAGTATTCTTTTAAGATAAGTGTCTGCTTCCTGTAAGAAAAAAAAATGTATTTTTAAACACAATTAAGACAGCCTTTACACAAATGAAATTTACGGAATATAGATACTATATAATTAACAAAAACAACAAATACAATATATTAAGGGAAGACGACGTAGAACAATCACAACAATACTTCTTCTTCTTCTTCTGCGTACACAGTCAGACAGTAACCATTATTTTCTCGAAAAAAGCGGCGGTCATCCTGAGACTCTCGCCACTACCATAGAGCTTGTCTTGCAGTTCCACTGGCAATGGCCACATCTGCTCTCTCTGATCCTCGTATGTCGGGCAGTTCTGCAGCAGATGTTCAGTGGTCATTTTACCAGTACCGCACGGGCATTCGTCGGTACACCCTATCTTCAATTTGTTGAAGAGGTGGTACCTCAGTCTGTTGTGGCCAGTGCGAAGTCTGAAGACAACGACCTGCTCTCTTCGGTTCAACTGGTAATAGGCATCGTTTTTGGTGTAACCAGTATGTTCGGTTTCCCATTTGGACATGTACCTGGCTTTGATAAGCCGTTTTGACTCTTCGTACGTCATACTGGTATCTATTTGGTGTAGCCTTGCACCTTCTTTTGCCAGTCTGTCTGCCTCCTCGTTGCCTTGGATGTTGCAGTGTGACGGAACCCACTGTACCACTACCCTTTTTGGTGCGGACTGTTGGCACAGTTTGCAGAGTGCTGCTCTTAAGTCATTAAGCTCAGTGTTTTTCTGGCTTTTTAGCGCTGTGACTACTTCGAGAGCATCTGTCAGCAGGACTATATGGCTCTCATTTTCACTGTGTGTTACCATTTCTTCCACTGCCGCCCTCAGTGCCTCTGCCTCTGCTCTGAAATTGCTCGTGTACTTACCAGTAGCGAATGACAGTGTTATTTTTCTGCCATTTGGTAGGTTCAGGAATGCTCCTGCCCCTCCGTTCTGTGTAGTGTTTGTTACAGAACCGTCGGTGTATGCATGGGTCCAGTCCATGCTTGGGTAGCTTTTCGTTATGAAGCTTAGGGTAGTGTCTCTCCTTTCTTTTTCGGTCTGGCAGTTTTTGTTTGCAATACCTGGTATATTTTCTACCACCTCTGGAAATATATCCTGCCTCCAAGTAGGTTTTCGTACAGTAGTGATGGGTTTTGGTGTTGTTAGTGCGTTTATGGGATCTTCGTGCATCTTTGCTTTGGCTATTTCTGCAAAGTTTCTCCGCTTTAGTTTCCCAGTTCCCAAATTGTTTAGCCTCTGGTACATTGGATGGTCCGTCAGTCTTCGGAGTTTCTCTGACTGCAGCTGGGCTCTGCAGTCTCTTCTGTCGGTCATGGATTGCAGTTGTGTAATCTTTTCAAGTTCTACAATTGGCGTTGACTTCATGCCACCTGTTATGATTCTCATGGCTTGGTTTTGAAGTTTGTTAACTTTATCGAAGTTCGCCTTCGCTGCTGTTGTCCATGCCGCGATGCCATACTCGAGAACTGGTCTCACTCTTCCAGTGTACAGTTTCTTTAGTATGCCTTCGTCAGCTCCCCAGCTTGTGCCAGCAAGTTTCCTCATGATCGCCATTCTTTCTCTGGCTTTCATTCGGTTTCTCTCAATCTGACTTTTCCATGTCATGCGCCGATCAAATGTGACTCCCAGATAGGTTGGGTTGTCGTTTGGCTGCAGGATTTTGCCATTTAGGCTTAATTTGGTACTTTGGGGTTTTAATGAGAACGAGAATATTGTGCACGTGGTTTTCTCCTCGTTTATTTTGACCAGCCATGAGTTCGCCCACTCTTCCAGCGATGTTAGGGCCGTCTGCATCCGATTTCTTGCTATGGTGAGATTCTTTTCAGAGGTCCACATAGCCAGATCGTCTGCAAACATTGAGCTATGGACTCTTCTTGGTATATTCTCTGTAATATCGTTTATATATACCAGGAAGAGTGTGGGTGACAGTACTCCCCCTTGGGGTACTCCCTGCTCGAGTGTCACCTTTTTGCTCATCTGCCCTTGTACTTGGACTCTGGCCGTTCTTTGTTTGAGGTAGTGGTTGATCCACTTGTACATCTTCCCACAAACATCACTTCTTCTTAGCTTGACTCTAAGTCCATCCTTCCAGACTTTGTCAAATGCCTTTTCCAGATCCACCCAAACAGCTACTGTGTGTTTCTGTGCCTGGTAGGCATCTTCTATCTCCTGGGCTATGAGGATGACCTGGTCCTCAGTGGATCTGTGCTGTCTAAAGCCGGCTTGCTGTGGAATTAGTATTCGTTTTTCTTCCAGATGCCACATCAGTCTGGTGTTTATCATCCGTTCCATCAGCTTGCCGACACAGCTCAGTAGGCTTATGGGCCTGTATCCATTCGGATCTGTTTTGTCCTTTCCTGTTTTTGGTACTGGTACCAGTATTGCATCTTTCCATGCCTGGGGTACAATACCCCTTTTCCAGCTTTGGTTCAGGACTGATAGTAGTTTTTTCTTCGCTGTTTGGCCCAGCCCCATCAGCATTTCGTTTGTTATCCCGTCTTTTCCGGGAGATTTCCTTCTCTTTAGTGTTCTCATAGCCTCTTCCATTTCGCGCATTGTTAGTTTGGCCATCATGTGCTCTTCAGGAGCCGTATTTATGTTTTCGTGCCCCTTTAGCTCTTCGCTAATGTCTGTATGCTTATCTGCAGGGACCTCGATGTGGTTTGCTCTGGCATAGTGATCGACAAAGGCGTTTGCGGCTTTCTTACCTGTGATCAAGTTCTCGCCTTGCTTGATAGTAATTTGTTTATTTGACGGGGTTTCGTCGTTCATGGCTCTGATTAGCTTCCATAGCTTGTTCCCTTCTTTGTCCAGGTTTAAACTTTCCGTTTTATTTTTCCAACTTTCTCTTGCTGTTTGCTTGAGAGTGTGTTTGTACTTCGCCGCGGCGGCTTTGAGGGCGATGTTTGCCTCCACGGATTTTTCTCGTTCTGCCATGTTCCTAGCATTTGTTACCGCATCTTCCACTTTCTGTAACTCATCATTTCAGTAGGGCTTATAGTTTTTCCTAGCTCCTCTTGGGATGGTTTCAGTGGCGGCTTGCATTATTGCCTTGCTTAGGCTCTCTACCATGGGCTTCATTTTGGTGTTTCGTGTGTTGATGGTTTCACACAGCCCATCTGTCAGGATTGCAAATCTGTCCCAGTCGGCTCGTTTGTAATTCCAACGTGGGAGCGGTTTTGTTTCCTGTGGGCCTACTTCCATGTCAATGGTTAGCCTGATCGGCCTGTGGTCGCTACCTGCCAGTTGGTTTAGCACCTGGCGGTCTATTTTATAGTGTATGTCCTGTGTGGAGAAGGCCAAATCTGGAGTCGAGGTGGTATGCCATGTTCTTGAATAGAAGCTAGGGCTATCCTCCGGCCTATTGATTAGGGAGAGATTTGCATCTATCTCCCAATCTTCCACTTCGTCACCTCTGCTGTCTGTGTCAGAGTATCCCCATCTCTCCGAGTGGCTGTTGAAATCTCCAACCACTATGCAGTTGTAGTCTCTGACCTCCATACTCGAGACCGATAGGTCTCTGTTTGGTGGTCCGTACAGGTTGAAAATGCGGAGCTTCGTCTCTTGAGCCATTATGTCAACTCCTACAATTTCTGCTTGTCCGGTGTGATTGACAGGTACCGCGCTACTCGGTATGCTGTTTCTGGTCAGTATCAGGACCCCTCCTTTGTGGCCTTCTCTATCTAGACGGAAAGTCTGGTATCCTCTGATTGAGAATTTATGGTTATTGTTGAGGTGCGTTTCCTGGATACATGCCACGTCAATCTTACCTTCATGCAGGTGATGTGTTAGGGAAAGTTTTTTGTTAATGACTCCCTCCGCATTCCACTGTAATATTCTGAGGGTCTTGAGGTTTTGGCCAATAGTCGTTTCCCCATAGCCATGTGCCTTGACTCCACGACACATGGGTGGGTGACCACCAGTAGTCAAGGGTGGGCCCCTTCGAGGCGTGGGGCCCGGCGCTATCGCTGCCTGGCGGGTCTCCTCAGGATGAGCGCCATACGTTTTTCGAATAGGTTGTGCTGCCATCATACTGTGATTTACGTTGCACTGTTTTGTTAGGCTTGCGGCCCCGTGCATCCGATTTCAACAGGCGTTTCTGTAGGGATGCCCTCCTTAGCCTTTGGCTGTCCCCAGCCTATCTGCAAGGCAGCAGTTGTTTACGATCAGAGTTTTCTCTCCTATGGAAGTTGTCTTACCAGACTATCGAGTCTTCACTACTCGTGTCTATAGGGTGCAATGATGGTATGTGATATATGAGATGGACTGGTTTACCCGGAAGAGAGGCAGTCCAGTGTGTCTGTATCCCAGGATCGTCACGTCCTGCCAGAAACGTAGCATTTGCATGTGAGTGGGGTATCTCTTTTTCCCTTTATTTTCTTGGCTTCTATGCAGGGATGGTACGCCTAGCATTCCCCGCACCTGGGGTGTTGACACAGTGGGGCAGGTGTGCAATGTCCGCTGGTCTGCATCTCTTCTGCGTCCAGCATGATAGTTATGGCTGATAACGTACAGAGGTAGATATCGTAACCGGAGTGCATTTAGCCAGAGGACAAGCCTGGTAATGTCACAGAGATGTTGATCGCCTGGTGTGCGGGCAACTCTCATGGTCAGTGGTTGAGTCTTGACAGTTCACAGTGTGGTGGCTGCTCTACTGTTTTCGACACCCCGACCAGGTTCTAAGTCTTTGGTTGGTGTTTTTCGCACCCCATCGCCGTATAGGGTGAGTATCAACAATACATTAACATTAATTCCACTATCAAATCACATGTTTGGCTCCACACCTTATCTGAAAAAAAATGTATAATGCATTGATCATTTTCAAATGCGGCAGGGTTCCCAGCAGTATCTAACTGCTGGTCGGAAATACAGTGCAAGAGGTAGGGACTGGACCAACGAGACACACAGACAAAAGAGTGTCACAACTGCACTAGTCTTTCGTCATTCAACACTTACGACTATGGGATATAGTCCCTATTCAACACTTACGACTATGGGATATAGTCCCTATTCAACACTTACGACTATGGGACTATTTGACTCAACACGGCCAACACTGAAATGACTGACATGCCGAGACCACTTTCCTGGGTCTAATATGGAACTAGTGCTGGATTTAGACCCTCAGAAATCTGGGGCTATGTCCTCTCTGGCTCGGTTGGTCTGCATTCAGTGTTTGAAAAAGGAATTGACGGAAGAGCACTACCAGGAGTGGAGCCTGCGGCTTAATTTGACTCAACACGCAAACACTGTAGAACGACTGACAAATCGAGAGCACTTTCGTTGGGTCTAATAGTGAACGTGTGCTGGTATTAGACCCACGGAAGACCGGTCAGCTCTCTAACCTTTTAATGAAGGATCGCTACGGAAACCGTGCCTTAACACCGCAGAAACCGCAGGCTCCAGATACCTGGTCACGGACAAACAAAATCCCTCGATTAATTTGTCCTGGCCAAAAAATGAACGGGTGCTGGAAATAGACCATCGGAAGACAAGTCAGTTTTACCCTACAAATGACAGGGCGTTGCTACGGAAATCCTGCTCAACTCGAGAGGAACCGCAGACATTTGGTTCACGTACCAGGCTGATAAGCCAATGGCGCGAGGCTACCATGTTAGGGATAACGGCCGGACGCTTGTTAGCCGGAATCCCGCCCAAATTCTCAGCACAATGGGAGGCTTCGATATGGTCGGGACCTAGGGATCGCGCCTCAACCCTACCAGGTCGAGCCACAGAAAGAGGTCTCTTCTATCCGCTGATCAAAGCGGGCGGATAGCTGCTCGATACTCACCCTGTACGGTGATTGGGTGCGAAACCACCAACATAAGACTTAGTTCCTGGTCGGAGTATCGAAAACAGTAGAGCAGCCACCTCACTGTGAACTGTCGAGACTCACTCCTTGACCACGAGATATGTCCGCAAACCAGGTGAACAGCATCTCCGTGACATTACCAGGCTTGTCCCCTGGTTAAATGCACTCCTGCTTCGATATCTACCTCTGTACGCTATCAGCCATACCAATGGACGCAGAAGAGATGCAGACCAGAGGGCATTGCACATCTGCTCCACTGTGTCAACATCCCAGGTGGCGGGGAATGCTAGGCGTACCATCCCTGCATAGAAGCCAAGAAAATAAAGAGAGCAAAGAGATACCCCACTCACATGCAAATGCTACGTTTCTGGCAGGACGTGACGATCCTGGGGTACAGACACACTGGACTGCCTCTCTTCCGGGTAAACCAGTCCATACCATATATCATCTCGTATATCATCTCACATATCATCACCGCACCCTAAAGACACGAGTAGTGAAGACTCGTTAGTCTGGTAAGAACTCTTCCATAAGAGAGACAACTCTGATCATAAACAATTGCTGCCTTGCTTAGGAGGGCATCCCTACAGAAACGCCTGTTGAAATCGGATGCACATGGCCGCAACTCTAACAAAACAGTGCAACGTAAATCGCAGTATGATGACAGTACAACCGATCAGAAAAACGTATGGCGCTCATCCTGCGGAGTCCCGCCAGGCAGCGATAGTGCCGGGGGTCACGCCTCGAAGGGGCCCACCCTTGACTACTGGTGGTCACCCACCCATGTGTCGTGGAGTCAAGGCACATGGCTATGGGGCAACTTTTATTGACTAAAAACTCAAGACCCTTAAAATACTACAGTGGAATGCGGAGGGAGTCATTAACAAAAAACTTTCCCTAACACATCACCTGCATGAAGGTAAGATTCACATGGCATGTATCCAGGAAACGCACCTCAACAATAATCATAAATTCTCAATCAGAGGATACCAGACCTTCCGTCTCGATAGAGAAGGCCACAAAGGAGGGGTCCTGATACTGACCAGAAACTGCATACCGAGTAGCGCGTTACCTGTCAGTCACACCAGACAAGCAGAAATTGTAGGAGTTGACATAATGGCTCAAGAGACGAAGCTCCGCATTTTCAATATGTACGGACCACCAAATAGAGTCATATCGCTCACGAGTATGGAGGTCAGAGACTCCAACTGCATAGTAGTTGGAGATTTCAACAGCCACTCGGAGAGATGGGGATACTCTGACACAGACAGCAGAGGTGACGAAGTGGAAGATTGGGAGATAGATACAAATCTCTCCCTAATCAATAGGCCGGAGGATAGCCCTAGTTTCTATTCTAGAACAGGGCGTACCACCTCGACTCCAGATTTGGCCTTCTCCACACAGTACATACACCATAAAATAGACCGCCAGGTGCTAAACCAACTGGCAGGTAGCGACCACAGGCCGATCAGGCTAGGCATTAATATGGAAGTAGGCTCACAGGAAACAAAACCGCTCCCACGTTTGAATTACAAACGAGCCGACTGGGACAGATTTGCAATCCTGACAGATGGGCTGTGTCAAACCATCAACACACGAAACAACAAAATGAAGCCCATGGTGGAAAGCCTAAGAAAGGCAATAATGTAAGCCGCCACTGAAACCATCCCAAGAAAAGCTAGGAAAAACTATCAGCCCTACTGGAATGATGAGTTGCAGAAAGCATAAGATGCAGTAACAAATGCTAGGAACATGGCAGAGCGAGAACAATCTATGGAGGCAACCATTGCACTCAAAGCCGCCACGGCGAAATACAAATACACTCTCAAGCAAACAGCAAGAGAAAGCTGGAAAAACAAAACGGAAAGCCTAAACCTGGATAAAGAAGGAAACAAGCTCTGGAACCTAGTCAGAGCCATGAACGACGAAACCCCGTCAAACAAACAAATTACCATCAAGCAGGGCGAAAACTTGCTCACTGGTAAGAACGCCGCAAACGCTTTTGTCGATCACTATGCCAGAGCAAACCACATCGAGGTCCCTGCAGATAGGCATACAGACATTAGTGAAGAGCTAAAGGTGCACGACAACATCAATACGGCACCTGAAGAGCACATGATTGCCAAATTAACAATGGGCGAAAAGGAAGAGGCTATGAGAACATTAAAGAAAAGGAAATCTTCCGGAAAAGACGGGATAACAAACGAAATGCTGATTGGGCTGGGCCAAACAGCGAAGAGGAAACTGCTATCGGTCCTGAACCAAAGCTGGAAAAGGGGAATTGTACCCCAGGCATGGAAAGACGCAGTACAGGTACCAGTACCAAAAACAGGAAAGGACAAAACAGATCCAAATGGATACAGGTCCATCAGCCTTCTGAGCTGTGTCGGCAAGCTGATGGAACGTATGATAAACACCAGACTGATGTGGCATCTGGAAGAAAAACGAATACTAATTCCACAGCAAGCCGGCTTTAGACAGCACAGATCCACTGAGGACCAGGTCATCCTCATAGCACAGGAAATAGAAGATGCCTACCAGGCACAGAAACAGACAGTAGCTGTTTGGGTGGATCTGGAAAAGGCATTTGACAAAGTCTGGAAAGACGGACTTAGAGTCAAGCTAAGAAGAAGTGATGTTTGTGGGAAAATGTACAAGTGGATCAACCACTACCTCAAACAAAGAACGGCCAGAGTCCAAGTACAAGGGCAGATGAGCAAAAAGGTGACACTCGAGCAGGGGGTACTGTCACCTACACTCTTCCTGGTATATATAAACGACATTATAGAGAATATACTAAGGAGAGTCCATAGCTCAATGTTTGCAGACGATCTGGTTATGTGGACCTCTGAAAAGAATCTCACCATAGCAAGTAATTGGATGCAGCAGGCCCTAACATCGCTGGAGGAGTTGGCGAACTCATGGCTGGTCAAAATAAAAGAGGAGAAAACCACATGCACAATATTCTCGCTTTCAATAAAACACCAAAATACCAAATTAAGTTTAAATGGCAAATTCCTGCAGCTAAACCTTAACCTAATCTATCTGCGAGTCACATTTGATCGGCGCATGACATGGAAAAGTCAGATCGAGAGAAACCGAATGAGAGCCAGAGAAAGAATGGCAATCATGAGGAAACTTGCTGGCACAAGCTGGAGAGCAGACGAAGGCATACTAAAGAAACTGTACACTGGAAGAGTGAGACCAGTTCTCGAGTACGGCATTGCGGCATGGACAACAGCAGCAAAGGCGAACTTTGACAAAATCAGCAAACTCCAAAACCAAGCCATGAGAGTTATAACAGGAGGCATGAAGTCAACGCCAATTGTAGAACTTGAAAAGATTACAAAACTGCAATCCATGACCGATAGAAGAGACTGCAGAGCACAGCTGCAGTCAGAGAAACTCCGAAGACTGACTGACCATCCAATGCACCAGATACTAAACAATTTGGGAAATGGGAAACTAAAGCGGAGAACTTATATTTCAGAAATAGCCAAAGCAAAGATGCACGAAGATCCCATAAACGCACTAACAACACCAAAACCCATCACTACTGTACGAAAACCTACCTGGAGGCAGGATATATTTCCAGAGGTGGTAGAAAATATGCCAGGTATTGTAAACAAAAACTGCCAGACTGAAAAAGAAAGGAGAGATACTACCCTAAGCTTCACATCGAAAAGCTACCCAAGCATGAACTGGACCCATGCATACACCGACGGTTCTGTAACAAACACTACACAGAACGGAGGGGCAGGAGCATTCCTGAACCTACCAAATGGCAGACAAATAACACTGTCATTCGCTACTGGCAAGTACACAAGCAATTTCAGAGCGGAGGCAGAGGCACTGAGGGCGGCAGTGGAAGAAATGGTGACACACAATGAAAATGAAAGCCATATAGTCCTGCTTACAGATGCTCTCGCCGTAGTCACAGCGCTAAAAAGCCAGAAAAAACTGAGCTTAATGATTTAAGAGCAGCACTCTGCAAACTGTATCAGCAGTCCGCACCAAAAAGGTTAGTGGTACAGTGGGTCACATCACACTGCAACATCCAAGGCAACGAGAAGGCAGACAGACTGGCAAAAGATGGTGCAAGATTACCACAAACAGACACTAGTATGACGTACGAAGAGTCAAAACGGCTTATCAAAGCCAGATACATGACCAAATGGGAAACCGAACATACTGGTTACACCAAAAACGATGTCTTTTACCAGTTGAAGCGAAGAGAGCAGGTCGTTGTCTTCAGACTTCGCACTTGCCACAATAGACTGAGGTACCACCTATTCAACAAATTGAAGATAGGTGGTACCGACGAATGCCCGTGCGGTACTGGTAAAATGACCGCTGAACATCTGCTGCAGAACTACCCGACATACGAGGATCAGAAAGAGCAGATGTGGCCATCACCAGTGGAACTGCAAGACAAGCTCTATGGCAGTGGCGACAGCCTCAGGATGACCGCCGCTTTTTTCGAAAAAATAATGGTTACTGTCTGACTGCGTACGAAGAAGAAAAAAAGAAGACAACACTTACGACTATAGGATATAGTCTCAATTCAACACTTACGACTATGGAATATAATCTCAATTCACGGCACACTAAAGTAGGACTACCGTACCACAGTAGGTATATTTTACACACAACAACAAAAAATTGGATTTAGCGTGGAGCTTACACCCATCACTATAACCAACAAAGTTGGGCTTAGCGTTGGGCGTGCAATCATCATTGGAACTTTGGATTTAGCGTGGGGCTTACAATTATCATTATAACTAACTAAGTTGGATATAGCGTGGAGTTTACAGCCCTCATTAGAACTAACAATATTGTATTTAGCGTGGAGCTCACAACCATCATTATAGCTAACAAAGTTGGATTGAGCTTGTAGCTTACCCAACCATCATTATAACTATCCTCACTAGAACTAACAAAGTCGGTTTTAGCGTGTAGCTTACAACTATAATTAACACTAAAACCGGTGCATTTAGTGTGTAACTTATAACCATCACTAGAGCTGACGAAGTTGGACACGGAGCCAGGACCGGTCCAAAATAATATTGGAGGTGCTATGGTTAACGAAGAAAAGTGAGTAGTCGACAACAGAACAAAACATGCACGTTCAACAGAAGCTCAAGAGACAGTACCCTAGCAACTCTTGGACACACGTGTTCACTGTAGGGTCTGCCTCGGTGAACGATACAATGGGAGCCACTGGAATCTACATCAAAGGCTCCAATGGCGACATAGAAAATCAGTTCATACCAGCAGGAGAGACGTACCAATTTCAGAGCTGAAGCAAGAGATGTTCATGCAGAAACACATATTCTTATCAGCTAAAGCATAAATACAAAGAAAAATGTCATTATAACATACTCTAGTAAACGTACTCGAAGCCATCTCAAGCCACAAACAAGATATACTCTGACGTGTAACAAAGTACAACATTGCTGTCTCAAAAATCAGATATAGTCCTACAATGGATTCCGCTCCACTGTGGGATCCCTGGAGACGAGAAAGCAGCTGAGCCCGCAAAAGCCGGAAGTGGCGGCCAAAAGATTCCCCATCCACAGATTTATAAAGAAGCAAAGACACCCATCACACGTTCCATAAAGACAGAATGGAAAGACCAGGACAATTAATACAAGTCTTAAAATGACAGCATGGACAAACATGGCAGAATTTGGCAGACAGAGATCTTCAGACTATAAACATAACATTGTAGACGCAAAGCCCACCTCCACAGAATGGGTCTCCAAAGACACTACCACATGCGATTGTGGAGCACTCACGCAAACACCAGAACATATTTCGCAAGAATGTTCTGTCTATGCAGACCAAAGAGAGGCAGTCTAGCCTTGGGGCGCAACCATACTCGAAAAGCTGTGGGGGACCGGCGAAGAACTAAAACACACAGTCTTCTTCGTGAACCTCACCAGACTAGAAGTGTAACATCAATTTGTCAATGCATATGAAGAAAGATTTAGCGTAGAACTTGCAGCCAACCACCATTAGAACTATCATCACGGGATTGAACGTAGAGCTTAAAAGCAGAAATATAACTAACAAAGTTGTATTTAGCGTTCAGCTTACTACCACCATTAGAACGATCGTTCAGGATTTAGCGAGGAACTTTCAACGATCACTATAACTAACAAAGTTGGATTTAACGTTTAGCTTACAACCATCACTAAAACATTTATTCATTGCGGATCTTACAACCATCATTAGAAGTAACTAATCTGGATTGAGCGTAAGCTAATAACCATCATTAGAACCAACATCACTGAATTTTTGTGTGGAGCTTACAGCAATCACTAGAAATAACTAAGTTGGATTTAGAGTTGAGCTTACAACCATCAGTATAACTAACATAGTTGGATTTAGCGTATGGCTTACACCAATCAGAAGAACTAACAAATTAGAATTTAGCATGGAGCTTTCAGCGAGCATTATAACTAACAAAGTAGGATTTAGTATAGAGGTAACACACATTATCAGAGTTATTTATATGAGATTTGGCGCCGAGCTTTCAACCATCACTATATATAACTAACTAATTGTATTTAGCGTGGAGCTTATAACCATCGTTAGAACTTGAACTTAGCGCGGAGCTAACAACTATAATTATAAATTGGATTTAGCGTGGAGCTAAAACCATCATTAGAAATTGGATTTAGCGGGAGGTTTCCAACATCATTAGAACTAACAAACTGGAGCTTAGAATGGAGCTTACAACATTAATTGAAATATCATCACATGATTTAGCGTGGAGCTTACAACCATCCCTATAACTAACAATGTTAGATTTAGCGAGAAGCTAATAAACATCATTAGAACTATGATGGGATATAGCGCTGACATTACAACCATCTCAAGAACTTAGAATTATCATAGAATTATCATGGAGCTTACAACAACAAAAAGAACTAACAAAGTAAGATTGAGCATTTAGCTTACAATTATCATTACAACTAAAACAGTTGGATTTAGCGTAAAGCTTACAACCATCACTATAACTAACAAAGTTAGTCTAGAGCTTAAAATTATTATTCGAACTAGTAAAGTTCTTTTTCTTCTTCTTCTTCTTCTTCTTCTTCTTCTTCTTCTTCTTCTTCTTCTTCTTCTTCTTCTTCTTTTTCGTACGCTGCCAAACTGCTGTATGTTCTGTTTCCCATTTCGCCATGTATCTGGCTCTAATAAGCCTTTTGGAATCATCGTAGGTAACACTAGAATCTGGTTATGGTAGTCTTGCACCTTCTTTTGCCAGTCTGTCTGCCTCCTCATTGCTTTGACTGTTACAGTTGGATGGAACCCACTGTACCACTACTCTTTTTGGTGAGGATTGCTGGCATAGTTGACAGAGTACTGCTCTTAAATCATTAAGTTTAGTATTTTTCTGGCGTTTTAGTGCTGCGACTACGGCCAGGGCATCTGTAAACAGGACTATCTGGCTTACATTGCTTTTGCCTGTCAGCATTGCTTCTACTGCAGCCGTCAGTGCCTCTTCCTCCGCTCTGAAATTGCTTGATAATTTTCCAGTTACCACTGACAGTGTTATTTTTTTACCATTTGGTAGGCTCAGGAATACCCTTGCCCCTCCGTTCTGTGTTGTGTTTGTTACAGAACCGTCGGTGTATGCATGGGTCCAGTCCACGCTTGGGTAGTTCTTCGTTATGTACCTCAGGGTTAAGTCTCTTCTTTCTTTTTCAGTCTGGCTGTTCTTGTTTCCAATACCTGGTATATTTTCTACCACCTCCGGAATGATATGAGTCCAATAGCAGACATTGCCGTATGTGATAAAGTATTAGTTACTTTATTGTACCTTACTCCGTCTTTTTTTCACTGGGAAATTGGCTAGACTTACCGGATCCATTGCTCTCTTTCATTCTTTAACTAAATGTAATCATTTTATAGATAGGAAGATTGGTTGCGATCAAAGTTGAAGGTGTCATCTTTGCTGCGATATACAATCCGCTTTGACTCATTGGTAACGACAATTAAGATCAACACGACAATTAAAGCAATCAAGGAACAAATAGAAACACAATCAACAACAAAAAAATCAAATAGTTTCAGTGATCAACTCACATGTTCTCTGTTAAGAGTTTTCGCTCTTCCAGTTCGCCTCTTCTTGCATGGAGGTTCCGAATCAGCCAGATCCTTGTCACAATCTGACTCGGCAAAGGTCCTGAACTCCACTTTCACTGGCGCTGGGTACGATGTCATCTCATTGATTCCATTACCTTTCATCTTAACTCTCTGCTCCGTCACTGTTTCTTTGAGTTTAAACAATTTAAGAGGAGAAACAATTGCTGATCTTTTTGAATTGACCTTGGGAAAAGACACATATTTGTTAAAATAAAGCACACAGCACAAAAATACATGCATAAACACAAGCAGATAATGAGGAACACAATTACAAGGGCCATACTCTTTTTCATTTTCTGTTCTGGTGTATGGGTTATTTAACAAGTCGTTCGCTCCTTTATATCTGCATCTTTCAGTGAACCCAATGTGCTGCTTCACACTGCACATACTGTTGACCTGCGCGTATTCAATGACTTGAGTAGTTGGAGGATCTTCTTCCATACAGGGGGTTACTATTATTTATGGGTAGTTTTATTCTTTGTCGGCCTGTACTTGTACAGGGGTCCCAGGTCAGTTTCCAGTCAGTTGGGTCTCGGGCAGCCGCTGTCCAGTGGATGATCAGCTTGTTAGTATAAAGTTATCCACTGTTGTTGTGCGTCATCTCGAGCTAATACTGGCACCGTATATGTGTGTATATGTATGTGTGTGTGTGGGTATGTATGTGTGTATGTTTTGTGTGTATGTGTGTGTGTGTGTGTGTTGGTATGTGTGTGTGTGTATGTGTGTAAGTGTGTGTGTGTGTGTGAGTATGTATGTTTATGTGTGTGTGGGTGGGGAAGGGGTGTGTGAGGAGGGGGAGTATCCCATGAGGTCTGTTTTTGCCGCACGCACACCACATGGGGGATCTGATGCAGCGTTCTTCTTTCCTTCTCACTGCATGACCTGCCCATTTATGTTTGAAGTTGTTGGCATGCTACTACACATTTTTGATGTGTGCCATGCACATGATGTCTCTGCTGTGTATGTCTATCTTGCACTGTGTTCTAAGTGATTGGCGCACAATATACTTGGCTCACAAAAGCTTTGCAGATCGAAGGACGCGGTATGACAAGATTGATAGATCTTTTGTTTCAATATGGTGTGATGTCTTCGATGCAGAGTTCAGTAGATTAAGTGTCACTAGATGATTAGCGGAATGTCACAGGTGTCCTAAACAGTAGCCACGAATAGTAACACTGTAAACTGCAAGGCATGTTGTAAGAGGCGACTAATGTAGCTTGCAGCTACTCCATCTTGCAGATATTTTAAGCCTAAGCACCTCAACGGATGAAGACAGTTAAGGTGTGATAGGTTGGCATGTAATTGTTAAAGATTATGCTTCACTGAAAGCTGAAAAGATGTAATTTGATGGTTGAAGAGGACAAACCCCATTGCTATTTGGTCCCAAAGAGAAAACCTCTATGGTTTCATTAGTCATCGACCAAATTGATTCAGACATGAGAACTCTTCCTCTTAACTAATTATGGGGTTGTCAATACGAACATTATTAGTTCTAGTTTCCTAGATATGCACTTCCGGTTATGTTTTATATATTTGTGTTCCGCAACTTTAGTGGCCGATTGCATAATTTGTGCCAGTTACTAATAACAGATAACTGGAATACATATATGCAATCATACATATGTTTGTTTACATTACCTTTTTGTATAAATAGCCTTGCTATTATAAATAGATAGCTTTGTTTGGCTTAGGTGTGCACTTTCATTTGAATTGCACATGATATGTGTGAGCAGTGAAGATAAGGTCTGCTATATTTGTGCTGAAATCACTTTTGCATCACAAAAACGAAATCTGACTGCAGTGATTAAGAAAGCCTATAATTTGTATTATAACTGCAGAATATGAGATCAGAATAAAAGATGGGCGCCACACACGTGTTGCAATACATGATCAGCAAATCTGAAAAGCAGTTGAGTCGTAAGAGCCACGCTATGTTTTTTGTAGTCTTACTGAATTGGAGACAACCCACTCATCTTGTCAATAATTGTTACTTTTGTATGGTCCTGTAAATTTTGTAAGGCATTTCATAGAACAGAAAATAGGACTGAGAAATATCCAAAAATATTTCTCTGCAATACGCCATGTACCACACGACAATGACCTGCTGGTTCACAAGGTGTCAGAATCATTGTCAGATGAATCAACTGAGGTATACAAGGAAGTTGTCTACCTGAATCCTCAATCTCACACGACCCAGATGTGCAAACACAAAAGCACACATTTTAACCCAAAGTGAACTGAATGACCGAAGAGATATGAAATTACCCAATAACAAGGCGGGGCTGTTTGTGTTCAAGAACATATGCTGAACCATAGTGGGAGAGTTTCCAAACAGTTCTAGAAAAGCAAAACGAGGGAGGTAAGCCTCAAGCTTTAAAATATTTGTATTGAAATGTAGAAGAGCTAACAATAAAACGTGTAAAACATATATAGAGGCAGGTAAATCAAAAGGAACATATTTAAAATATGTGGGCAAGCAAAACGTAGCTAAGAAGGGGAAAAAAGCAGCAAAAATAGATTTCGAAAACAAATCGCACATATGAGCAAGACTGATAGTAAAAGCTTCTTTTCGTATGTGAGAAATAAACAAAGAACGAAAGACAAAATAGGCCCTCTAATAGATAGCACACAAACAATAATAAGTGAGAATGGGGAGGCAGCTAAAATCTACTCAATCAGTACTTTGGCACAGTATACACACAATAAGACTGCTCAAAGATCCCAGAGCTCATATATTTTCCAAAGAGACACGGCTATAGTGGGATTAAGAACAATATGTATTACAGAGGAAATGGTTTTTATACATTTTAGGAGCTGAAAGTGGTTATGATGGTATCCATCCAACATTTAATTTTGAAATTATAGACCAACTAGCAAAACCATTGGCTATAGTATGTTCTCAATCACTGCAACAGGGATTGATCCATGGGATTGGAAAGATACAGGAATGTTCCCCTTATTCAAAATAGCAAAAAATTCAGATCTAGCTAATTATATCCCTGTGAGTAAAATGGGCATGGTCTGTAAATTGTTAGAGTCAATAATCAAAGAACACATTGTAATGCATTTAGACACGTTTAATCTAATCAGAAATAGTCAGTATCTCTTTACTAAAGAGATATCGTGCTTAACAAATCTATTAGAATTCATAGAAGAGGATACTAAAATGATAGATTAATGGAGCTAGTTGATGTTATTTATCTACATTGTGCAAAGGCCTTTCATAGAGTACCTCATCACAAATTATTTAGAAAGATAAAATCACATGGAATAAGTGGGAAAGAGAATTGTACATTGGTTGACGGGAGGCAGGCAGAGAGTGGGAATAAACAAGTAGTACTCGAGTCGAGTGAAGTAAAGAGTGGAGTGCCACATGGCTCAATTTATGGACCAATTTTATTCTTGAGATTTATATACATTTAAACGATTTGGGCATTGATATCGGATCCATTTTTGAAAAATTGGCTTATAACACAAAACTATGAAGTAGTGTCTCATCTAAAGAGGAAGTGGATATACTGAGGTCGGATTTAGATACAATTCGATAATGGTCTGCAGCTGGAGGACAACAATATTAGAATGATAGAAATGGAAAGGGACCTAGAGATTATAATATATCATACAGGTAAAGTGAGTGAGCAAGTCCAGGCAGCAGTAAAAAAAGGCAAATGCAATGTTAGGTATGATAGAAAAAAATATTAAACAAAGGAGAAAGGTAGTGATTGTAAAACTGTATAAAGCATCAATTAGACCTAGATCGGAGTACTGTGTACATGTGTGGGGTCCTTATCGCAAAGGAGAATTAAAATATGCTGAAAAGGATATGAAAAAAGAGCGATAAAGCTGATAGTGGGATTCCAGGGCTACAGTTATGAGGAGAGGCTCAGAAAAACCGGCCTACAGTGTCTAGAAAAGATAAGAATTCGAGGTGATTTAGTACAGGTTTATTAGAAAATGAAAGAAACTGGTAAATTAATTTTAAAAAATTTATAAATACAACCATTTACAAGAAAATAAGGGCATATCTACAAATTTACTAAAAAGGCCCAGATTAGATATTAGGAAATTTCTTAAAGTCAGAGAGTGGTGAATGTTTGGAATGCATTGCTACTGGAAGTAGTTGAGGCGAGGACAATAATTGCATTTAAGAATAAATTGAGTGCGCAATTTGTTTAGAGCAAGGTAATGTAAATGAAACTAGTTGTATACAGACTCTGCAGAGTCATCTAAACCAGTATAAAGACGTTAAGCTGAAGTTAAAAAACAAGACAAGGAAAAGATCAGCAGATTGCACACAAAAAGGGCAAAATACGTAGAACTCTTGAGATCAATTACAGACGGTCAGCGATGTAGCAATGTCACCAGTACTGATCTGAGCAAGTCAAGATCCCGTCACGTCTTGCGGCGCGAAGGAAATATGGTTTTAGGCCCATATTATTTTATAACCAACGGCACTTAGTAATATAATATGGTCAGCATTACGCCGGCCGCCTTTACTTATCGGACCGAAACGGTACCCATTTAAGTCTGACTCAACCCGGGAGATATTGCGATCTGAAAAACCATTTCCGCCTCTTACTGATGAATGCACCCAAGACCCCTCAAACGCGCTAACCACTACGCTACGTGGGTCGCTGATCTGAAATATGTCTAAAATCAGATCAGGTTAACTGACACAAGCTCCTCAAGACGTTTAGCAAGTCAATAGAATGGAACAAATTAACAACATTAAACTACATGCAAGATGTTTCAAGTTACTCACTATAAGCCCTGCTTTTAGTGCGCCAAGCTGATAGGTCAAGTCTTTGACTTGCATGTGGCTGCTGTTAACCTTTGACCTCAGACTCTGAATCTCCGCGCTAGACAATATCATCGATTTTAAGTCACCTGTTAACAGACCGATGAAGAAAATGTGGTATTTATGTCATTTAAATTTATATATGTGGGTGTGTGTATATGTATATATATATATATATATATATATATATATATATATATATATATATATATATATATATATATATATATATATATATCGGACACATTACAAGCCACACTGGTCTGATAGTAGAAAGCACTGTGTCCTGGAAGAAGAGTAGAAACTGAAGTTAAAATCAGGGTCACGTGGAACATAATGAGACAAAAACTCTACCCTGAGTCAGAGACACGTGAACCAATGACTAGACCTATAACTGGAGTCGGCAGGCAAGGTAAAATGACTGATCGAAATGTTACCTCCGGTCAGGAGTCGAGTCAAACATAATGGCCATCCATACTACACTTTGGAACCAAAAGCATGAATGACCATTGTTTAATTTTCCGTACTATTATGTGTCAAGTGGAGCGCGTGGCTGAATGGTTTCGAGGCCTGCCTGCCGACAATGATGCAGCGCTTCGAATCCCAGGTATGGTATATGTTGTTTTTCAGTTGGGGGTAAAATGAACAATCATAGCCAGCACACAACGTGGCGACAGCAGTAGCCTAGCGGGATGTAGTCCTCACCGTTCAAAACCCCTCGACTACCCGGCAATGGGTAAAAATGTCGTACAACCGTTTCTTTTTTTTTTGTTATGTGCCAAGTTGGGCACCAGAGTGAGGAAGTCGAAGACAGGTCGAAGGAAACGTGGGATGATGATCAAATCAAATTGTTATCCGAAATTCCGAAGAAATGGTATTAATGTTATTATAGAGATGGATAGAGTAGAAAATGAGGTATATTGGTACCAGAAGTCACAGCTGTTACACTTTTGATTATGTGATTAGAACTATTTCTCTACATAGACCCGTAAGGGCGGTTGTACGTCGGTGGTGTTCTAGACGGCGGTCTGAGCCGTAGTCTGCACCTCACCATGTCTTAACGGATGCTACACCCGGACTCATCTTATGTAGTCTATTTGATTCTTGCTTTTCCCACCCGGTAAAATTAATTCAGGTATTTAGTCGTCTGGATGTTGTTTAAAGAGTGTATTTGCGATGGAGAGATTGTTTATGTACACAACTCCATTGGATGTTGTCATCTTTCATTTATGGGCTCTAATCCAAAGTGCCCATATGCACTCTCCTCTTCTTTCACTCTGTCGCTTCCTACTTTCGCATCTCACACGATTGTCGTGATGTTTCTTATCTCTACTTTCTTTAGGGGCTCTTGTAAAACATAGTATAACTCGACTATCTCTTCCTCTGCTGTTGCAGCATTTGTGAATGAATATATATGAAATAAACGGATTACCTCGAGTGTTGCTATACATAATCCGTTGTAGTAGTTTATATTTTACATGTCAGTGTACACTGGTTACAGTTTGAGTAGTGCTGTTACAACATAGTGACGTTGGTTCCTGCGACCAGTACATTAGCAAGTATAGAAACAGGACTGCTACTATAAATATATATATATATATATATATATATATATATATATATATATATATATATATATATGTATATATATATATATATATATATATATATATATTTATATATGTATATATATATATATATATATATACATTCAATCTCAGAAGAATGAAGGTCAAAACCAAAGTGGCTGGTGACATATTAAGAGAACTTGTGTTTGCTGACAATTGCTCTGAACATCAACTCAGAACTGAACATGCAGGTAGGAATGGAGCGGTTCACTGCCGAATGCGAAATTTGGATCTGACCATAAATGCCAAGAAAACAGAGGTGATGTACCAACGACGTACACAAAAGAGTAGAGTCAGCAGACATAAGCTGAATGTCGTAGATGAATTCACGTATCTGGTCAGCTCGCAGTCGAGATCTGTCAGCCTCGACGATGAGGTGGTAAGCAGAATAGCAAAGGCCAGCATAGCATTTGGTAGATTGAACTTGATGGTGTGAGTACGTCGTGGTATCAGCGTCAAGACCAAACCCGGTCTACCGTACCACCATCCTTCCAACCTTACTTTACGCCAGCGAAAGCTAGACTGTATACTCTGGACATACAAGGAAGTTAAACTACTTCCATGCAGGTTACCTGATGCGAATATTTCACATTCGATGGCAAGATCGTGTCAATGACATGGACGTTTTTTCGAGGGTAGACATGCCCAGCATCCATGCACTGCTAGAAAAGCACAACCAGGGTTTGTGGAACACCTCGTCCGTATGTCAGACGAACGGATCCCAAAGAACTACTCTACGGCGTGCTGAGAGAGGGATGGCGCGATAAAGGGAGCTCAAAGAAACGTTTTAAAGACGGTATGAGGGACTCACTGAAAACATTATCAGATACAAGTCACAGCGTGGAAATGTCTTGTGCAAAACAGATCTGACTCGAGAAGCGCAGTCAAAGCGAATGTAGCTAGCAGCGAGGACCAACTTGTGAAAGTCCAGAGCAGACGCGCGATCGGGGAATCACGAGCAATGGGAACACCATCACCATCACCTTCTACTGACCTCGTGAGCACGTTATGCAGCAGATGTTTTAGTTCCCGGATTATTGACCTGTTCAGACACACGTGCACCCACACCCAAGAGGGAAATATATGGCAAGGATGATGTTTTCGGTTCTCATAGAAAACGATGGGCAACTGTCATGTATATATATACACACACACACGAGAGGCGTTCAGAAGCTATGCACCACATAGTTTTTCTCAGGATATTTATTCAAAAGGCATGCAATTTGTTCACAATATACATGGATATATCATGTAAACAATTGTAGTGTTCAACATAATCCCCAAAAAACTTGAACAGCTTTATGCCATCGCGAAACAAATGCATTTATTTTTAGCCCGTGCCAGATTTTGTCTTGATCATGTAGCGATTTCTTGGCTGCATTACTCACTTCTTCATCATCTTGAAAACTTGTCCCACGGAGTGCATCTTTGAATGGACCAAACTAATGAAAATAAGGGGTACGAAATCGCGACTATAGGGTGGATGTGGTAGTACAGTCCAACCCAATTTGGTGACTGCTTCCAGCGTCGCTAGATTTTTGTGAAGGCGCCAATTGTTGTAAATTATATACTTGTCTGCTGGATTCTTGTGTGGCCGAATTCTGCGGAAACGTCGATTGAGTTGTTTTCAATGTCTTAATGCAAGCTTGCAATTTGAATGTCTCTACTCTTAGCATCCCATCCACAAGAATCACACTTTCAATGTCCCAGTGATCAAGACCTGTCCAGCTAAAGTAGATGTCTTGGATTTTTCTCTTCGCGGTTTTGCAGGTGATACCCCTCCATGGACATTATTTTTGTATTAGGTTCAAAGTAATGTGTCCAGGTTTCGTCACCTGTAACTATATTAGCCAAAATGTTTTCTACGTCAACATTGGAACGCTCCAACCATTCAGAAGACATTTTTTTTCCTTTGCAATGTGTGGTTATTTGATACTTCGAGGAACCCATCTTGCGCATATCTTACAAACATTCGAGTTTTTATAACTGCATTTGCACTACCAATGTTTATTCACAACTGTAAGGCCAATTGTTGAGTAGTTATTCGCCTATCAGTAAGAATAATGCCCTGAGCGCATTTCAACATTTCTGTGTTGGTGGCTGTGACAGGACGTCCACTGCGCGGCCGATCAAGCAGCTCCGTATTTACACTTTCTTATTCTTCGATTCCCTGAACTCAACAACTATCTGTACTCCTGTCGTCTTCAAAACTTCCACACACATCGCATAGACGCTTGTGAATGTTCTCAATCGTTTCCTTCTCTCCAACTAGGTATTCTATCACAATTCGCTGCTTATAACGCAAGCTGCTAACATGCTCCATTTCAACGGTTTAATGCAGTCGTATTATTTGACCATTTGATGTGCAATTTTGTACACACAATCGATACATGCCTTATTTACAGTTCAAAGTGTTTGTTTCTATTTCCATTATTAGCTGGGAAAAACGATGTGGTCCGTTACTATATCAATGCCCCTCGTAAATATAATAGTATCGTTTGTGTATTCCCGGATTCAGAAACGGAGCAATCATTGTAACTTACCGGGCATTGTAGTAAGATATTTTGGTTTAAGACCCGCGACTGTTTTCTGTAGAATGTTTAAGAGGCTGAAAGAAAACAACTGTCTACCCAAAGACAGAAGGGGAGCATTTGAGTAAGTAAACAGCGTTGCAATAACGAAAATATTTTATTCTTATAAGTGAAGTGGTCGAACATAAGAGGAGCTCCGGTTTATCCAGCTGTAAAAAGTACCTGCTTTACTATTAAGGAGAATTGTTACGTACTGAAAAAAGAAAATGCTACAGCAGGTCATAAATAGGATGTGGCAGTATACAATAATGTCTTAAATACACTTCATCCCCGACAACAGCGTCAACTATTATGTTTTGACACACAGGTATACTTTCCATTGCGTTTGTTATATTTTCTTTTTTTCTTTTTCATTTTCTTGACTCGGATTACTTCCTCGTCTCCTTAGACATTAAACAACATATGTCTCTTATCGTGCTATGTGATCAACTTAGCACGGATAGCGTCAAACATCATTACCTGCACACTTTACTAGCGGCATTCTTCTGTGTCTGACAGTATTGGCCTTTTTGTTAATACGGTCAGCAGCATTGAAGCGCCTCTCGCCGTCTCCTGCATGCTTCTGTAGAATATCCATATTGAAGATTTCTTTAAGTTCTTCCAGTTCGAATACTAGCGGTTTCTGTAATATACACGCATTATTATGTAGTTAGAACACACGAACACGACAACCAAGTAACAAATACTGACGATCAGTTATTGGGTTTCTTAAAATGGTACTGGCAGAGGTCGCTAGGGGTTCAGCGAGGAGATATGGCTATATAAAATAGATAACCATGGACTCAGTAAACGAGATGAATGGAGTCGATGACCATTAGCTGACTGATTGGGTCCGGATTGTCTAACGAGATCCGTCCATGACCATATGCTGAGCAGGTCTAACACATGTGTAGCATTGAAACCTGATGTCTCAGGACGAAAGACACGTTGTAGGATACTACTACTAATTCTACTACAACTACTACTACTACTACTACTACTACTACAACTACTACTACTACTACTACTACAACTACTACTACTACTACTACTACGTCTACTACTACTACTAACATTATGGATAATTATAATAAGACCAAAACAATAAAGCAGATGAAAAATATGAAACAAAAGATAAACAAGAAGAAGAAGAACAACAACAATAAAGGGATAAAGGAAAATACGAGTAAACGTCGTGTAACTTGCGAGCAGGGAGATATATTTGGCCGTCCAGCTTTGTCCGGTGCATGTTTAGAGTTATCATAATCAAGTACCGATAAATGTTAATGTTTTACATACAGGTGATTAATATCTATTAATTTAAAATATTTGTGCACATTATTATCGGACTATTGTATTGATATATTATTTCTGGTTGTGGTTGTACATCTAAATAGCCAAGGCGGATAAGGTAATATGAGAAGTTAAAGGGTAACCTTATTTTTAGTCTTGCTTTCAAACCTATTTGCGCATGTTCTGACAATTAAAACATTTTAAGGTAGTGGGTGAAAGATTTATCTACGATCTAGGCGTCAGTGTAGTAGAGATAGTGGTCACAAAGGAAACCGTTAATGGTTATATGTGGCAGAACGTAGTGTCTTGGGGGGCCAACATCGATCCCGACACTCTTGATAACTTATACTGACACGATGAACAGATTGAGCAAAACTGACCACACAACGTGTATGTTTACACGATCAAAGAAAATCAAAATGAAACCTTTGTTTGATTCTTTCACATAAACAAAATCTCGATTGACCATATTCAATTCGCGTTTCATCCTGGAGTTCTCTGGATACTGTCCGTCTTTTGTTTCGTTCTACCTAACTTCTTCTATTCTGCGTTTTAACCTAACCCAATAATTTATGATGCACTCGCAAATATATTGATCTTCACTAATACTTTAATAACCCAATGTTTCCCCCGTTGGTCATAGCTGTCTTCACACAAAATTGTATTGCTAGTTTCTATTTCTTGCAATGTCTCTCTACTAAATAGGCGGCGTACCTCTTTATGTACTTCTTTGATAAACACGTACGGATAACTGAGCTGTGCTAACACTTTTTAGAATAGCGGTAAGACACTTTGAGAGAACATTCGTTACGATTTCTTTCTTCTGTTCGTTGGTATTATGAAGAAAACTCGAAACACTCTTCTTTCAAACGTAGAAGGTTCGAGCGAGTTCTCTCCGCTTCTCGTTAGCTGATTTAGATTGGAAATCTCGACGCCTCTCCGAATAAAAATGCAGTCTTTTAAATTTTCTGAGATGGCTGCTGACACTACAATAAAGGTGTGGTTAGGGAGAAGTCTAGATAAGAGGATGACCCTTTGACGTTCCTCAATTTTGCTTGAAATTGGGTCTATCTTGGAGACTACATTGTAGCTGAAGTAATTAGACTGATTCTCAATCTAGTTTAATAGCTTAAATGCTGTTGTGAGAGGCAAACACTATAGTCGGCGCTCCCATCTGTGAGATGAACCAGGAAAGTGACTACGTGTTCTTTCAGTGGTCAGAAACAGATGTCTATTTAGTTTTGTAAATGGATTTACCTTTCAATGTTTTTTGTGGCGAACACTACTGATATGAAGTACTTAAAGCACGGGTAAATTATAAACACATTAACATTTACCAAGATTCCTTTATGCTGAGGTCTGGACTAAGAATTGTTGGAATCTGTCAGTTGGAGTGGTCATCGTCGCCTTGCAAATTTTACCATGACTGTGCTCTCTGCTGTCTGGTGACTCGATGAGTCCGTCAACTAATTACCAAACAGTTAAACCTCCCTGTGGTAGTATCACGTGGCCCATCCAAGCTTGACCGCTAAACCCTAACGTGACGTCATATTGTTAGTCTTTGTTGTAATATGTTTGCAGTCATCATGTAAACTTGCTTGATTCCCATGGGTACTATGCCCGCGATTTGTACGACATATTCTCTCTGTATCCATGTAGTTATTGGTCATATTACTATTTTCAGCTGGCTCTGATTCAAATTCAACAGTCGGCACTCTTCTTGTCAATGTTACACATCCGTTCTACTCCATGGGATGATTATAACACTGTTTACCAACACGAGAGAATAGTCCCTTCTCTACTACCTTATCTATGATTCTCACGTTACTGTAGAGTAGGAATGTGGTACAAGGTTAAACTATACCAGATGCTGCTCATTCGCACATATGCACATCATAAGCGAACCAATAAAATAAACAATTCATGTTCAATATGTCTCATACTTTTATAACACTTACCAGTTTAGTTTCATGGGCAATGCTTTCAGCAAGTGAAGACTAAGTCGAGTCTGTGACACTTACCCGTTTGGTTTCTTTGTCAATGTTCTCAGCAAGTGAAGACTAAGTCAAGTCTGTGACACTTACCTGTTTGGTTTCTTTGTCAATGTTCTCAGCAAGTGAAGACTAAGTCAACTATGTGACACTTACCAGTCTGGATTTTAAATCAATGTTCTCAGCAAGAGAAGATATCAAAGCCTGTTGAAGGACTGTATTAATATCATATACGTCATGAGCTCTGTGTGTAGGTTTTTCTTCAGATGTCCCTGCAATGTCTTGAGCTAATGTCATGGGAGATTGACGATGCGGCATTGAAGATTCATTTACTGCTTTGTTGAAGACATGCGATGTTCGTTCTCTGTGAATTGAGTTTTCTGTGTATTGGGATATGTCCACGGCGTTTGCTCGCGAATGTTCAATTGAAGCGCTGGGAGAAACCACCGATGGTTTGAACCACGAAGAATTTCCGATTTGAACTGGGAGCGGCCAACATAGACTGCTACTACAATCGTCAGTGTTGTCGATTCTCTCCAAATGAGCTTGCAATCTTTCTGAGCATTTCTTCCCAGTACTCACGTCATCTGTACTATTTGAAATGTTAGTTTTTCTGTCCATACAACATGCTGTGGGTTTTTGATTTCCTGAAGAAGTTGGATCCATCTTTACATGTTCATTGCAAGTTGAGAAAGTGTGAGGAAATAGCAAATGCATTTTTGAACCACTATTGTTTACATACTCCTTCTGTTTGTCATGAAAACACAATCTATCTTTCTTAAACGTATTCTCAGACTCTTTTAACATTTTTATATTCTTTAGCTGGAGCCGTTTGTGTTTATGTCTTTTTGTGTGGTCCAAAGACAAGTCACGTGATTTAGCATTGACTTCTTCAGCATTTTCTTGGAGTCTTTGCTGTCCTATTGTGACACTGGATCTATACAAGTTAGGTTCTCTATTTAGCCTTGTTTCTGACTCGCAGCAGGCACTTTCGCTGTTTTTTGTAAACGTTGACTTAATGGATACTCTTGCATTCATTGCTTCGCAATCGCTTCCTATGGAACTCTCTGAGGAAAAAATAACGATGTTATTCGAATTATGTTCATCGAACAAGTGATTATATAGAGTACAAATCAAAACCAGTGTTGTTTGTTTATGTTTTGTTGTTGTTTTCTTATGGGGAGGGGGGTTAAGGAGAGGAAGGTTTTGGTGGAGGGGGGACAATCAAAGCTCAAATGAAAATCTACGCGAGATTGGTGTTTCCATCTTGATTTAGTTCATAGAAAAATATGGTATTGCTTGAATCTAATATTCAGGAATAATAAATGGGTTATTAGTATTGTAGCGTGCACGAACCACTCGAAGAATCTCTACATGAGGCAGGCTTTTGGCTTATATGACCAGGAATGCAATAACACTTGTTGGGGAGTGTTGTACATTCGAGGAGATTTACGGAACTGTTCGTTTTTTTCAGAATGTATGTTGTAGCTGTTGTTCTATTCCTGACTATAGTACGCTCAGAGTTTACCAAGAACCCAACTGAACATACAGAAGAACAGAAACATATGTGTTTCTACCCTACATCCCCATTCCTTAACTGATCAACTAATACATTTAAAAAGCAACCTACTTGATGATCCTTCACCTTTGCCCCTATCACAGTGTAGGATGTGATAGGCCATCAAATAATCCTCTCTATGAATGCCTGCCTTGTCTTATTTTCTCGTTTTTTCTCTGCGATTTTCTTGAATCTGCCTTTTACGGTAAGTGTTGTTTAACTTTTTTTGCCTCTTTTTATTTATTGGTTCAATGCCAGGAGAAGGTATTGTGATACTGACACAGGACTTTTGCAATATCTGCTTTATATATCGTCGCCATCTTCCGAAGTTGTTCTTCTCTACCGTTGTCTTTGTCCTCTTACTGTCCCCACAAGCTTTCGATTATTATGTTATCGATCCACTACAGAAGAAAATCCTTTCTCAGGGACTAGTCGATGAAGTCATGTCATCTCTCGGCATAATGTTGAGTTACAATCCATTTTTCTGATGCATATAAAAGGACGTAATTGGATTCATTTCATTTTACAAATTTTGTATTATATGTTAGACCTAGTTGCTTGGAGGTTTCATCTAGCCTGGATGTTTGCTACTGAATTTTGAGTCGGCTATGATATAGTAGGATATAATCCACTACAAAGTCAATATCTTCTATAAGTAAGGTGCATTGTATTTAATTTCTATATTAGGCTCAAGGTGTTTTATAAATAACTCAATCTAGCAGCTGAAAGAGAACAGGGGAAAGAAGACAGACATGTCGATTCTCACATTTACTGTGAAATCATTTTGTCAGTTGTCTCCCATACAAATCTCTACACAGCATGCGCTCATTCGTCTGCCTTCCTACAATGATTAGTGTCTCGCGGGATCCCGTATTACCTAAGCATTATCCAGAGTGACTCCATATTCAAACTTTCAAAGGAGGATGTCATAAATTAACAAAGTTGACGTAGACACTTTAGATCCATTCTATTGACTGCTCTACAATTCTGCCAAATGTGGCTCTTTATTATGCGTTTGATTTGTTTTGGTTGAAACCTGCTTGTTTAGTAACGGACTCACTCGACCATGATTTACTTATCCTGAACACGGGGGCCAATTATTGAACTAACATGTAGCAGGTTATCTCCCTTATACTATTTAATTTCTCCTTTGATTACATAACATCAGACAATAAAAACAAAATGCATATATTCAGATAAAACAATTATTCATAATAAAAATACCGATGATTAATCGTATTGCAGTAACATGTTATAATCACATTATTTGAATGATAGACTATCATTATCAAAGATCCACTCCCCAGAGGTTGTTTGTATTATCAAGTGCCATCTTTGTTGTAATCTATTCCCGGTATCGGAACGATAAGGCTAACGTCTGGTCAGGCAAAATACACTGATCAGAGAATGTTAGCCAGGGCCAGAAGAAATATTCTGGTCAAGACCCTCACCTGACGGGACGATGAGGCTAACGTCTGGTCAGGCAAAATACACTGATCAGAGAATGTTAGCCAGGGCCAGAAGAAATATTCTGGTCAAGACCCTCACCTGACGGGACGATGAGGCTAACGTCTGGTCAGGCAAAATACACTGATCAGAGAATGTTAGCCAGGGCCAGAAGATATATTCTGGTCAAGACCCTCACCTGACGGGACGATGAGGCTAACGTCTGGTCAGGCAAAATACACTGATCAGAGAATGTTAGCCAGGGCCAGAAGTAATATTCTGGTCAAGACCCTCACCTGACTTGACCTCTTCGATGGTCGTCCTGGAAACGGGCTGTTGTCAAGGACAACAGTCTGGCTAACAAGATGAGGCTCGACGTGATCTCCCTAGTAGTGAGCGACACCCAGATGAAACATAGCACAACTGCCTGGAGGACCACGATCCACCTTTATCAGCACGCTCGAAATGTGAAGAAAGCTAATGCAAACGTCACTTAACGTCCTTTTCGGGGTGCACATACGAGTAACCTACTCATTGTGGGCATTCGAATAAACATAAGATCCCAGTGTCGTATTATTTGAAACCATTTAAATTGATTTCCCTTCCTAACAAAATAATATAATTTCTATGTTCTAGGTTCTTATTCCTCACTCTTCTAATGTCTGACTACTGACGTTATGGCAGCTAGTGTCTTATATAAAGTTTCTCACCCAAGTGTTTTACATATATTTGTTTGATGTGGTTGATTTACCCACACATTTCTGACTCGACTGTTTTACACACGCATTTCTGACAGTGAGTGTTTTACACACACATTTCTGACACGAGTGTCTTACACACGCATTTCTGACTCGAGTGTTTTACACACACATTTCTGACACTAGTGTTTTACACACAAATTTCTGACACGAGTGTTTTACACACACATTTCTGACACTATTTTTTACGCAACCATTTGTGAAACTACTGTTTCACACGTACATTTCAGACCCAAGAGACCATTGGAAACCGTCGACATCGAGAAACACTGGCGTTCGACAGACCTATAAATCGTGGTCACCCCACACTTCTCTATGTCAGTTTGTTAAGGCCTCGGCCGGAAACGGTTAGCAACAATGTGCCAGCGAAGTGGTGAGAGCCTCTAAAGTCCTCCATGTCAGCAGCTGCAGCATCCATAATATCGTGTGTGGTTGTTTTCCCTTTGACAAAGTTGCAAAATATCTTGGGGTAGTTGGTTGAATAGTGAAAACAACTTGTGTTGTCACTTCATTGTTTCACCGACACACAAAAACTTTCTTTTGACATTTCTTGTGTCGCGAATTAGTGACAGTGACTGTGTCACGGGTCACGGCAGGCCACACAAAGAACATTGCAATACTGCACGGAAGGTACCTACAATGGTTTGAAACTAAACTGTATATAACAATAGACCACCTAGGCAGACTATGGGACGACGCCATGGTACAACGGCTGCCTCCGACATCAGTCGAGCAATTCAAAAACAGGCTAGCAGCAGCCATCACTGGAGATCCAGAAGCAGAAATCCAACAGAACACCACCTCACCAGACAAGCACCATCTCACCAGACAAGCACCACCTCACCAGACCTCTTTTGTACGAAACTTTAGACAACACACTGACATGTTCATAGCAAGGACATAGTATCATCCTTTGTGGGGACTTCAATTGTATTCTGTGTTCTGTCAGACAAATGCGGATTTGGCAAAAACCTCAGAGCACACTTACGAAAACTCAGAAGAATGGATACAAACGAATTTTAAAAATTACAAGATATAATTAGCACGCACAATCGGGTAGACACATACAGGTACAAATAACCACATGCACAGAAACCACATATACAAATAGTAGACACCCTAGAGCAGCACATCTATACGGAATATACGTTCACGCAGATCAATACATCACACAAGCCAAACATCTACCAGAAACACTCAGATCAATACATCACACAAGCCAAACATCTACCAGAAATAATCAGATCAACACATCACACAAGCCAAACATCTACCAGAAACACTCAGATCAATACATCACACAAGCCAAACATCTACCAGAAACACTCAGATCAATACATCACATAAGCCAAACATCTACCAGAAACACTCAGATCAATACATCACACAAGCCAAACATCTACCAGAAACACTCAGATCAATACATCACACAAGCCAAACATCTACCAGAAACACTCAGATCATAACATAACACAAGCCAAACATCTACCAGAAACACTCAGATAAATACATCACAGAAGCCAAACATCTACCAGAAACACCCAGATCATAACATCACACAAGCCAAACATCTACCAGAAACACTCAGATCAATACATCACACAAGCAAAACATCTACCAGAAACACTCAGATCAATACATCACACAAGCTAAACATCTACCAGAAACACTCAGATCAATACATCACACAAGCCAAACATCTACCAGAAACACTCAGATCATAACATCACACAAGCCAAACATCTACCAGAAACACACAGATAAATACATCACAGAAGCCAAACATCTACCAGAAACACCCAGATCATAACATCACACAAGCCAAACATCTACCAGAAACACTCAGATCAATACATCACACAAGCCAAACATCTACCAGAAACACTCAGATCAATACACCACATAAGCAAAACATCTACCAGAAACACTCAGATCAATACATCACACAAGCCAAACATCTACCAGAAACACTCAGATTAATACATCACACAAGCCAAACATCTACCAGAAACACTCAGATCAATACATCACACAAGCAAAACATCTACCAGAAACACTCAGATCAATACATCACACAAGCCAAACATCTACCAGAAACACTCAGAGCAATACATCACACAAGCCAAACATCTACCAGAAACACTCAGATACATACACCACACAAGCCAGACATCTACCAGAAACACTCAGATCAATACATAACATAAGCCAAACATCTACCAAAAACACTCAGATCAATACATCACACAAGCCAAACATCTACCAGAAACACTCAGATCAATACACCACACAAGCCAGGCATCTACCAGAAATCCTCAACTTTACAGACCACAAGGCAGGCATGGCTACCATCAATACAGTAGAAACAAATACGTCACTCAGACGCTCCCAAAATTGGAAGTTAAACAGCACATTGCTACAAAATAAAACATACGCTAACCACATTACACACTTAGAGCAAACATACATTGATAATACACAAACAGACAAAAACAAACGCTTGAAAATACATAAACATACAATTCAAGAGAGAATAAAGATAATTGCAAATAAAGTGCATAGATATAGAATAAGTCAGGAGAAAATAATAGAAAAAGCGATCCGTCTAATGACACACATTAATAAATACTCACCACGCGTACACACATTGCAAGACGAACTAGAAGAATGCTAACACTACAGGTTTCAAGAAGCTTTCCTGAGAACTAAACTAAATATAATAACACAGGAAATACCAAGTAAACAATACCTAAAAATAGAACAGAATGTACAGAGAAGCAGCGATAAGACTAATAGTGGACCTAATAGCTGTCCATCATAAGCGATGATGACAAGACACGTCAGAAATATTGTGGTGCACGTCACCAGTGAGTTCGGAGGTGGCTGAATAGTCAATTTCTGGAACGGAAAATCCTTCCACGTAGGAAGTATTTAATGTTAGGATTGGACATGTGAATGTCAGCTGTTTTCTTTTTACGCAATGTGTGTTTTTTCTGTGCTGAGGATGTCCGGCGCTCCTCAACAATGGAGGTGCCTCTGATGGTGGCTCTACGCCATGCCTTGTTGTCCTGTGCGAGACATTCCCATTCGTTTGCATCGATGCTGAAGCGTGTCAGAGATACTTTGAGGAAGACTTTGAAACGCTTTTTTTGGCCAACTGTTTGGCGCAGGTCATCTTTCAGCTCACCATAGATTCGATGTTTTTGGATGCAGTTGTCTGGCATGCGCAACCACGTGGCCGGCCCTCCCGATCTGGGTTTTCTGTAACAGTGTGTGTATGCTCGGAATTTTTGCTATCATGAGGATTTCGGTGTTTGGTATCATATCCTGCGTGTCACTGGCATACCGAACGGTTAAGAGCACTACAGCTCTGTAGACTTTGAGTTTCGTATCAAGCCTAAGACCCCCTCCGATTCCAGACACTATTGCGCAGCCTCCTAAAGGCAGCAGAAGCCTTGGAGATTATGTTACTGACCTTGCAGTCAATAGCAGTTTTCCTGGAAAGTGTGCTAACAAGGTACGTGAAGCTGTCTACCGATTCGAGATGCGCGTTCTTGACTCTGATATCTGGGTCGCGATATGCGTCACTCGGGGCAGGTTGAAACATTACTTCGGTTTTTTTTTAGTATTAATTGTAAAACCCAACATGTCACAGGCTGGTGAGAACGTGTCCACACATGTCTACATGTCTCTTTCTGTGTTGGCAGCTAGGGTACAGTCATCATAAAAACGCAAGTTTGAGATGGCTGTGTCCTTTATCTTGCTGTGTGCTTGCAGTCGCCAGAGATTGAAGACTTTTCCGTCAGTCCTGTATTTTATTTCCACTCCGTTTTTGGTGACAACCCTGATAGCTAACGCTGAGCATGACAGCAAACATTACGCTGAAGAGTGTTGACGCCATTTGTTGGGACTAGTATACAACCCTGCTAGCTGACTCCATTTGTTGGGGCTAGTACACAGTCCTGCTTGACGCCATTTGTTGGGGCTATTATACGGCCCTGCTTGACTCCATTTGTTGGGGCTAGTGCACAGTCCTGTTGACGCCTTTTGTTGGGGCTAGTATACAGCCCTGCTTGACTCCATTTGTTGGGGCTAGTACACAGTCCTGCTTGACGCCATTTGTCACAGGAAAGCCATTTGATGTTTCCCTATGACTCAGCACATGAGCGTCATTCATACCTTCGTGGAATTGTTTGACGTTCTTGGTGAATCTGATTGGACAGCAGAATTTCCCCATGACCTTCCAAAGTCCATCTCTATCGACGGTATCGAAAGGCTTAGTCAGGTCCACGAAAGCCTTAATCAGGTCCACGAAAGCTTAGTCAGGTCCACGAGAGTCATGTACAGCCCACGAAAGTCATGTACATCCCACAAAAGTCATGTACAGCCCACGAAAGTCATGTACAGCCCGCGTTGCTGCTCTTGGCATTTCTCCTGAAGTTGCCGAATATCATATCCACAGTCCTGCGACCCGATCTGAAGCCACACTGGTTTTCTGGAAGAAGACCATGTTCTAGGTGATCGAACAATCTGTTGAGGTGAACTTGTGCCAGTATCTTCGCAGCACTCGATAAGAGGAAGATTCCTCTGTGGTTATCACATGATTGAAGGTTTCTCTTTCGCTTGAATAAGTGGACGATTGTAGCATCCTTCAGTTCTTGTGGGACGGTCTCAGTGGTCCATATTGTGTTGGGGAGAAGTCTGAGTGGTCCAGATTGTGATGTGGGTCAGTCTCAGTGGTCCATATTGTGTTTTGGAACGGTCTCAGTTGTCCATATTGTGTTGTGGGCCAGTCTCAGTGGTCCAGATTGTGTTGTGGGATAGTCTCAGTGGTCCATATTGTGTTGTGGGACATTCTCAGTGGTCCATATTGTGTTGTGGGAAAGTCTGAGTGGTCCATATTGTGTTGTTGGCCAGTCTCAGTGGTCCATATTGAGTTGTGGGCCAGTCTCAGTGGTTCATATTGTGTTGTGGGCCAGTCTCAGTGGTCCTTATTGTGTTATGGGCCAGCCTCAGTGATTCATATTGTGTTGTGGGCCAGTTTCAGTGGTCCATATTGTGTTGTAAAACTCAGTCTCTGTGTTGCTTTGTGGATCTCAGCCGGTATTAGGTCCACACCTGCAGCCTTCCTATTTGATAGTGGATCTATAGTGCAACAAGCGCAAATACACACCCTATATAGCACAAGCCTTTCAGACATACTGCACCAATCTATACACAAGTGAAGACACAAGGAAACAGATCCAGCATGTTTTCACTCAATACCCAAGGGAACTCAACAGAGAAGAGAAACGTATCCTTGACGACGACATTACACTCACAAACATGTTCAATTCAGTAAACAACATGCAAAACAATGAGGTCACCAGAACCTGATGGACTCACGTCAGAATGTTACCACCATTTCTTTCCCATCTAAGGACCACTCCTATTCAAAGTATATCAAGAAACTTTTAAAGAAAACAAACTTCCCCTCAGCCAAAATATGTCCTACATTACACCAATACCAAAAGATAACACAGATTAAGACTCTAACAAATAAACTCAACCATTTATGTCATCTCTCATACATGAGGACCAACAGTACAGTGCACAAGCTAGAAACATTCATCACGACACACATTTTATTAGAGACAAGAAAGGTGAATAGGCATTTTTTAGAACAAGATGACGATGAAGAGTGCACAAACTGTGAAAACAGAAAGTGAGTATCGTTGAACAGTCTCTGTAATGGAGTCCACATGGACACTGACACAATTGATGCCAATTCTTGTCCTTGTTGTTCAGTGCTCGCAATGAGTAAGTTTATTTATTTGTGTCTATTATTATTCTAATATAATTCTTTCAGTTAGTCATTATTTATAATTGTACGGAAATATTGTCGATGTATCGTGATATTGTTTAAAAGTGATGTCCGTCCATCACATGTGATAAAGACCATTATTTTTGTTCAGCCGTGTGTACAGTCTGTTCTCTTGCTGTGTCCGCTGAAATGGATGTCTTGTGCTGTAATTTTGAGAAAGACAGAAATTGCACCTTTTGTTAACCATACTCTCTGGTCTTGAGCTACATTTGGCCAGTGGAAAAATGTTATCGAGACTACTGGACATAGCACATAATGAATATTTTTCCTAATGGTTTACTCCCGAAGCCTTTCTCGTATGCAGATGTTTCGCAAGGCAACGGGTGGGGAAAGACAACTATCCTGTTGTGCCTTTCTCATAGCCGCTAAAGGTCATAAGGACATCAAATCGTATAAGTGATGTATTGGGCATCTCTCCCGGGACATATTCTAGTCCATTATAGTCGTGTCAACATTTCAGTTACACCAAAACCAAATCTTTTTGCAGCTAGGGCGACGGGCGCCAATCTCGTGAAGTTCAGCCCTGTGTATTAGACCGTGAACATACGACACATGTTTAAGTGTAGTGCTAATACATGTAACCGATGTCCAGCCCAGAATAATCGGAGGGAACAAACCCACAAATTACGAATGAATTAACCAGTAAAAATTGAAAACACCAACACGTTTCTGTGAACACAAGTGTAAGTCGTCGACTGGTGTGAATTCCAGGCACATCCGTGACCATATGGCATCCATAATGATCTTTAACACTACAGCAATTTAGACCCGCAGTCGGTAGGGCCCATCGTTGCCGTTCCTTTTGTATACAAATATATTCCTTTCATAAAGCAAAATGGTTCACATAGAAGTAATCAACTGCCACTGTTGTTTAGCAGGTTTGTTCAACTTTAGTCATTTACTAACTCTGCTGCTGTTCATTCGCTGTGGCTTCTTTAACGTATTTCTTCTAAAGTTATAATTTGTTTCGCCACGATTGACTTCCAATGCGGTCTCGTGTTAATGTTGTAGTTTACCCACTTGTGTCTTCCAATGCGGTCTCGTGTTAATGTTGTAGTTTCCCCACGTGTGTCTTCCAATGCGGTCTCGTGTTAATGTTGTAGTTTCCCCACTTGTGTCTTCCAATGCGGTCTCGTGTTAATGTTGTAGTTTCCCCACTTGTGTCTTCCAATGCAGTATCGTGTTAATGTTGTAGATTTTCCACTCTTGCTTCCACTACGATTTGGTATTAATGTTGTAGTTTCCATACGTTGGCTTCTAATGCTGTCTCGTGTTAATGTTGTAGTTTATCCATCCTTGCTTCCACTACCAGTTCGTGTTAATGTTATAGTTTCCTTACTTTAGCGTTCAATGCAGTCTCGTGTTAATTTTGTAGTTTTTCCACTCTTGTGTCTTCCAATGCGGTCTCGTGTTAATGTTGTAGTTTTTCCACTCTTGTCTTCCATTGCGGATTCGTGTTAATGTTGTGTAAATATGATTTTACTCACGACGTCTGAAATTGTAACAATACTTCCATAACAGACACAGCTGTGGGCGATGACATGTGTGAGTCCAACATTGGTGGAAATGGTTGACATGTTGTAGGACTGAAATGTTGCACTAAACATAGTGCCGCTAAACAAATCGCAAACAAACATTTATGCAACAATTTTCATGAAACACTGTCCGTGTCCGTAGAAGACGATTTGGATTCATATCATTCTCTCATACATTTCTTAACCTTCTACATAATACAGCATATATTTAATTGATAGCTAACCATGTCCGTCATCAGTTATTCAAAATGGTGTTTCTGGTTTTTTTTTAATGTTGTACATAGCCAGTGTCAGTCTAGTGCTAAAATCCCCGAGTGTTAGAGGTTCCTAGAAATAGGAACAAAAAATAGTAACTTTTATGACAAGGTCACATAAAGTCAGGGACTCCACATATCAGCAGTATTCCCTTCAGTCATGACTGACTACAGGATGATATGACTTGGAGTGGCAAACAGACCAAAAACAAACATAAAAACAAAACGTTAGATATTAGATGATGGTGTTAAGTCCATAACGTACTATATTACGATTGTGGATAGAACAGGGATTCGAACCAAATGAACCATCTGCTAAGTGCCGAGACCATCAGATGAGAGATCTTCGATAGTTATAGATTAGACTGTATTTGATGTGATCATATGCAGTTATGTCAATAAATGTATCACTGCATTTGTGTAAATGAATACTTTTCGTATTTCATTTGCGTTTGTATGTGAAAGGGGTAGTAATTGGGTCTAACGGAGATACGTCTTCTATACGCCTTAATAACAGTTGACTACGTTGCCTAGGATAGTTGGTTTTGATTAGTGGGTTTGGTTCACACTGTAACATGCCGACAATTTGGTAAAAAGTGACCAAGGGGTGTTGGGCTTAGCACTGGCTACACAATCCTGGAGAAACTGTAAGGCACATAAATGCCAGCACGAATTGACAGGTCAACGTTTGATGACAACGACTTATATTTGTTGAAGACCTGTGATCCACAGGGATCTGAAATAGTTGTTATTGATTGATTTATTAATTGGTATCGTGAACAAGCAGATATACACGCAAGCACAGTCAGAAGAGATGTTCATCGTGAATCCTGTGAGGGAGCAGTTACAGCAGTGGATGTATACTCAGAAGTTGTTCAAAATTATACAAGATGAGGAGGAGTTAAAGGAGAGGTATCATCACGGTACGATGAGGAGGAGGAACAAGAAGAAGTATCTTCAAGACAAGAAGAGGAGGGCGGAGAGAACAATCAGAAGTATCTTCATGACAAGATAAAGTCGATGAACATGGAGAAATATGTCCTGACAAGATGAGGGGGAGGTACAGGAAAAGTATCATAATGCCAAGAGGAGGATCAATGAGAAGTAGCATCATGCCAAGAGGAGGATCAATGAGAAGTAGCATCATGCCAAGAGGAGGATCAATGAGAAGTAGCATCATGCCAAGAGGAGGATCAATGAGAAGTAGCATCATGCCAAGAGGAGGATCAATGAGAAGTAGCATCATGCCAAGAGGAGGAGGATCAATGAGAAGTAGCATCATGCCAAGAGGAGGAGGAGTAACAAGGAGAAGTAGCATCATGCCAAGAGGAGGAGGAGTAACAAGGAGAAGTACCATCATGCCCAGAGGAGGAGGAGTAACAAGGAGAAGTAGCATCATGCCAAGAGGAGGAGGAGTAACAAGGAGAAGTACCATCATGCCAAGAGGAGGAGGAGTAACAAGGAGAAGTAGCATCATGCCAAGAGGAGGAGGAGTAACAAGGAGAAGTAGCATCAAGCCCAGAGGAGGATGTGTAACAAGGAGAAGTAGCATCATGCCAAGAGGAGGAGGAGTAACAAGGAGAAGTAGCATCATGCCCAGAGGAGGAGGAGTAACAAGGAGAAGTACCATCATGACATGAGTAGGAGTCGTAAAAAGGACAAGCATCATCATGACACGATGAGGATAAGGAGGAGGAGCAAGATGAAGGATCAGCATTACAAGATGATGAAGCGGAGAAAAAGTATCATCATGACAAGAGGAAAAGAAAAAGGGGAAGGATCATCATTACAAAATGAGGAGGAGGAACAAGGAGAGGTATCATTGTGACAAGATGATGAAGAGAAATAACAAGGAGGAGTATCATCATGACAAGATGATGAAGTGAAATAACAAGGAGACGTATCATCATGACAAGATGATGAACTGGAGAAACAAGATATAAGTATCATTGTGACAAGATAATGAAGAGAAATAACAAGGAGAAGTATTGTAACAGTTCCCGCCGGAGCAAGGGGAGTTTAGGATGCCTGAACATGTTAAAGCTTAAAGCTACCTGAATGCATGTCAAGGTCATTCACCGTCTCGGCAAAGGAGAACTGGGTTAAGGAATGTGGACAGGTAGAAACTGACCACTGGCCTTCCGATTTTGGTAGGGGGAGATTGATTGACTGGCGAAATTGGCAGCGGGGCATGCTGCGAGAGAATGAGTGACAGGTGTGCAAAGTGGTTCGTCCAATGGGACTGAAGATGGCCATCACCTGAGATCGATTGGTCAAGCTCTGGCCTTGCTTGAGGATATATAACTCGAGACAAAGTTTAGCTATAGAGGCTGGATAGAGGGATGGAGAGAGGCTGGAGAGAGAGAGACTGAATGTAGATAGTATGTTTAACTCACCGACTTAGATACAGGAGCGATAGATAGACGGTTGGACGAATGTTTAGTGATAGAACAGGATCGCTCAAATAGGTGTGTGAGTTTTGCATTAATAGATAATCTGAACGTGTGTTTGTAATCAAGGACACATTGTGAACGAGTTATGTCGAGATCGCCCGCCTGAGGGGATTTCAGTGAGGAAGAGTATTTGATGAGGTGTGTTGAAGACGCAGTTAAGGAAGGCGATGTGTGTGTGATGTAATTGCAAGGCAAGAGAACTGGGTTTTAGTTAGTTGGGAATTCCATAAATAGCTAATGCTTACTATTCCCGTTTTAGTAGAATGTTTAGTTAAGATATATATTATATTGTGTTTGTAATTTCTCTACTCATTCTATGATATGAGTATGATATAATAAATATGCCGCCTGCTGTGTGATATGTCATTTACTGAGTATGGTCATGATGATGTGGATGAGTGTGAGAATGTTCTAAGTTAGAATAATGGCCAGGGCAACCAGCGGGGTCTGCTACAGGATCATCATGACAAGATGATGAAGAGAAATAACAATGACAATTATCATCATGACAAGATGATGAAGAGAAATAACAATGACAATTATCATCATGACAAGATGATGAAGAGAAATAACAATGACAATTATCATCATGACAAGATGATGAAGAGAAATAACAAGAACAATTATCATCATGACAAGACGATGAAGAGAAATAACAAGGAGAGGTATCATTGTGACAAGATGATGAAGAGAAATAACAATGCAAAGTATCATCATGACAAGATGATGAAGAGAAATAACAATGCAAAGTATCATCATGACAAGACGATGAAGAGAAATAACAAGGAGAGGTATCATTGTGACAAGATGATGAAGATAATTAACACGGAGAAGTATCATCATGACAGTATGAGGAGCAAAATGAAGTATCATCATGACAAGAGGAGGAGTATCAAAGAGATGTACCATCATGCCAATATGGATAGGATGAGTAACACGGAGAAGTATCATCATGACAAGATGAGGAGGAAAAAGGAGAAGTCCATCATAACAAGAGGAGAATGAGTAACATGAAAAATATCATCATGACAAGAGGACGAGCAATGAGGCGTATCATCATGACAAGAGGAGTAGGAGTAATATCGATAAGTATCATCATGCCAAGAGGAGGAGAAATAACACAGAAACGTATCATCATGACAAAAGGAAAAGCACGGTGAAGTATCATCATTACACGATGAGGAGAAGTAACAAGAAGAAGCATAATAATCACAAGACGAGGATCAGTAACAAGGAGAAATATCATCGTGATAAGATGCGTAGGAGCAGCAAGGAGAAGTATCATCGTGATAAGATGCGTAGGAGCAGCAAGGAGAAGTATCATCATGAACAGATGAGGAGGAGTAACAAGGAGAAATATCATCGTGATAAGATGCGTAGGAGCAGCAAGGAGAAGTATCATCGTGACAAGATGAGTAGGAGCAGCAGGGAGAAGTATCATCGTGACAAGATGAGTAGGAGCAGCAGGGAGAAGTATCATCGTGACAAGATGAGTAGGAGCAGCAAGGAGAAGTATCATCGTGACAAGATGAGTAGGAGCAGCAAGGAGAAGTATCATCGTGACAAGATGAGTAGGAGCAGCAGGGAGAAGTATCATCGTGACAAGATGAGTAGGAGCAGCAAGGAGAAGTATTATCGTGACAAGATGAGGAGGAACAAGGAGATGTATCATCGTGAACAGATGAGGAGGAGTAACAAGAGAAAGTACAAAAAAAGAACAAGGAGAAGGAGAGAAGGAACAAGGAGTGGTAAGCAGTGGACAATGAGTAGGAGAGAAGGAACAAGGAGTGGTAAGCAGTGGACAAGGAGTAGTAATCACAGGACAAGAAGCAGGAGAGAAGGAAACATGAGGTGGCAAAATCAGGACAAGAAGAAGGAGAGAAGGAACAAGAACTACCACACACAGTCAAGAAAAATGAGAGAAGGAAACATGATGTTGTACAAACAGGACAAAAAGAAGGAGAGAAGGAACACGAGTAGTAAACACAGGACACGAAGAAGGAGAGAAGGAACAAGAACTACTAAACACATGACACGAAGAAGGAGAGAAGGAACAAGAACTACTAAACACATGACACGAAGAAGGAGAGAAGGAACAAGAACTACTAAACACATGACACGAAGAAGGAGAGAAGGAACAAGAACTACTAAACACATGACACGAAGAAGGAGAGAAGGAACAAGAGTAGTAAACACAGGACACGAAGAAGGAGAGAAGGAACAAGAACTACTAAACACATGACACGAAGAAGGAGAGAAGGAACAAGAACTACTAAACACATGACACGAAGAAGGAGAGAAGGAACAAGAACTACTAAACACATGACACGAAGAAGGAGAGAAGGAACAAGAACTACTAAACACATGACACGAAGAAGGAGAGAAGGAACAAGAACTACTAAACACATGACACGAAGAAGGAGAGAAGGAACAAGAGTAGTAAACACAGGACACGAAGAAGGAGAGAAGGAACAAGAACTACTAAACACATGACACGAAGAAGGAGAGAAGGAACAAGAACTACTAAACACATGACACGAAGAAGGAGAGAAGGAACAAGAACTACTAAACACATGACACGAAGAAGGAGAGAAGGAACAAGAACTACTAAACACATGACACGAAGAAGGAGAGAAGGAACAAGAACTACTAAACACATGACACGAAGAAGGAGAGAAGGAACAAGAGTAGTAAACACAGGACACGAAGAAGGAGAGAAGGAACAAGAACTACTAAACACATGACACGAAGAAGGAGAGAAGGAACAAGAACTACTAAACACATCAAGAAGAGATGAATAATCAAGCTCGTACGTGCTTCGTCAAACGATGTTAAGTTCTTCTTATCGTATGTGCTTGTCAAAACTAATGCATACTTGTTTATGTTTGTTCAGACGATGAAGAAAACATATTTTGAAACAAGTTAAGTAAATCTAAAGGTATACCTTCTTTCGAATATTTTACATCCCTTGCAAAGTTATGAGATTCCATGGATAGCGCACCTATATCGTCTAGTTGAACAATTGAAACTGCAGGTTTGTTCATCGATTGAACTGTGCCACGTTCTTGGGCGTCGCTACACCCCCGACTGAAAGTAGTCGGCAACAATGTCATCTTCTTTGGCGATACAGACGTTCTAACTAGCGGTGTACACGCTGCTGTTTTTGATGCATGGTTTGATGGGGATGTGCACTGTGTATCTGATAGTATTGACTTGAACGGCATTTTACTGAGTTTCTTAAATTTGGTTAACAAATCCTAGAGATAAAAAATATACTTGATATAATTACATTAACATGGACAATGCAAAAACAGACAAGCTAAATGTTGAAAATGAATTGATTGTGAATCGACAGTTAAGAAGAGCGTTTCTAGGAAATAAAAGAAAGCTAACATGTAGACCAAAAATGAGATATGAACAATGTAATTTGTTACAATAGTGACTCTTATTGAACCTCGAGGCTAACACAGGAAGATGAACTTGCGATTTTCTGTCTGTATTGCAATGCAATGCTTCTTATTTAGTCGAAAACGCTGCGAATAAGCTGACAGCAGCCAGCGACTCATTGCAGGCAACATGTCAAGGTCAGCACATTTGAGATAATCAGGATCATATTATGTGACTAAGTGGCGGCTCTAAAAATATAATCAGGATCATATTATGTGACTAAGTGGCGGCTATAAAAATATAATCATGATCATATTATGTGACTTGCAAGACTACCACAACCAGATTCTAGTGTGACCTACGAAGACTCCAAAAGGTTTATTAGGGCCAGATACATGGTCAAAAAGGAAACAAAACATACTGGCTACACCAAAAATGATGCCTATTAACAACGACGGATACAGGCCTTATAGATGAGATGTTTCCGAAAACTTTTAAACGTCACTTACACAGATCGAGTTACAAACGAGGAAATACGAGATAGAATTACAACAGCAATAGGGCCTTTCGAAGATATCTTGACAACTGTCAAAAGAAGAAAACTCACTTGGTACGGTCACATATCGAGATCAAATGGTCTTGCAAACACAATCCTCCACGGGAAGGTGCGTGGCAGACGACGAAGAGGCCGGCCCAAAAAGAGATGGGAGGACAACATAAAATAATGGACCAGTTTCCGACCAGAAGAGTCGCAGGCAGCGGCATCTGACAGAGAGGGATGGCGTGGAGTTGTGAGGATGTCTTCATGTGTGCCCTAACGACCTCACCGGTTACGGAATGACCTGACCTGACCTGACCTGATTACCAGTTAAACAGAAGAGAGCAGGTCGTGGTCTTCAGACTCAGCACAGACCACAACAGACTGAGGTACCATCTATTCAATGAACTGAAGATAGGTGGCACTGATGAATGTACTTGTGGTACAAGGAAAATGACCGCTGAACATCTGCTGCAAAACTGCCCGATATACGAGGACCAGATAAAGCACATGTGGCCATAACCAGTGGAAAAACTAGACAAGCTCTAAAGCAGTGCCGACAGCCTCTGGATGACCGCTGCTTTTTTTCGAAAAAAAACAGATTGACGTCTGACAGCGTACGAAGGAGAAGAAGAAAAAGATATTATGTGACTAAGTGGCGGCTCTAAAAATATACTGCACCTCATCAAGATGGTTGATTGAAATGGGATCGAAAAAAAAGAGAGCCAAGTTCCGTTTAAATAAATCCATGTACGGTGGAAGGGAACTAATACGTGAACCTCACTGTAACACCATTCTATTCAGAAGCAGAACAGACGAAGAGGGAGGACAGAGAGGACAGAGAGGTCATAATCTCAGATAGATACGCCACTTTATAATTTGAGGTAAAGCCACATGGTACGAAGGTGAACTTGACGACACCAGCTCCGACGGATGCCAGCAAGAATGTAATGTGTCCTAAAGGACTCCAGCAACCACATGCACATCTCTTCTTAGACAAACAGCGTTACTCAGCCCAAAAATGAACAGACTAACTGTGAAACTATAAGATACAACAAACACAACATAAGAATAGTGTCACAGTGCATCAAAAAGGCAATCACGCACTAATAGAACTAATGGGTTGTAAAAATACAAAAGTCGAATGGGGTATAGCCATACCAAATGCAAGGAAGGGGCACTTTTACAGACATAAATAACAAATGAGGTAAGATCAGCAGTGATACATTTCTTTAAAGTAGGTTCGAACAATAACACCATATCAGTTAAAAATAGTTATGTCTACTTTCATTGACTGTATATTTGTATTTTAGGAGCAGGTGAGGCATATCATTGCCACTACATCTAGACCATTTACTACAAGACTGTATTTAAGCATTCGCAATGACCAGATTACAGAGAAGACTAACGTCAAGGATGGTTGAAACATATTGATCAAAACGCCCACCTCACATCACCGTTGGTCTCCATACAACCAGGCTGTGACACATGGGGCTGTCAAGATGGACATTATGATCACCATAGCTGTGAGCTCATCGAGAAACCTTGCATTGCACTTTAGTCAGGGAGGCACTTGGGTAAATAAGGAAAGCAATTGTAACTAGCCAATAGAGAAACGCCGTCGAGTTTGGAAATGAGCTCACTGCGACTGGTTTTCACGAACCACAAAAGGGAAGCACAATCTATACGCTTTGAAGGTTCCATTGGCTCCATTCGTATCACTCGTGAACCATTAAAATGCAACATAATAATCGAGACCTTGAATAATTGTCTTCCACTTTCATCCCCGTGGGCAGTATTTATATGACATCACTGATACCTTTGACTTTCATTATTCTTTAAATGTGATCACTGGTCATTGACCTTCAAAGTTGCCAATGTGCAAGATGTGCTCAAATGAAAGCGGAGCTAACTGTAATAAATGGACAAACGTACGATGCGCATGAGGACGTCATTCTAGTGTATTATATAGCAACTGTTAAGTTCGCAAAATGTCATTATCGTCAGACTCAAGGTATCCTCAACAGCCCGTTGAAAACACGGCCGGTGTGAAATGATCCGTCCAGAGTTTTTCAGCGAGCTGTGATTCCGTTTCTAACAGCTTAAGTATGTCAACCAGTTGACATTCATTGCAGAAAGATCCGTCCAGAGTTTTTCAGCGAGCTGTGATTCAGTTTCTAACAGCTTAAAGATGTCAACCAGTTGTCATTCATTGCATAATGATCCGTCCAGAGTTGTTCAGCGAGCTGTGATTCCGTTTCTAACAGCTAAAGGATGTCAACCAGTTGACATTCATTGCAGAATGATCCGTCCAGAGTTGTTCAGCGAGCTGTGATTCCGTTTATAACAGCTTAAGGATGTCAACCAGTTGAATGATGTCAACCAGTTGAAGGATGTCAACCAGTTGAAGGATGTCAACCAGTTGAAGGATGTCAACCAGTTGAAGGATGTCAACCAGTTGACATTCATTGCAGAATGCAGGCAGGGTATGTTAACCCGAATTGTTGCATACATTTTGGCGATGCCATCTTCGACAAAATAATATGCGCCTGACCTGGTCTCGGAAAATTCGTTCTTTAACTCACGTCTTCTTTAAACATCGTTGTCCAGTTCTTCTGTTGTCTTCGACAGACTTTTGTCACCATACACTTCCCGCATTCTGAGATGAATTTCAACTGGTCGACATCCTTCATCTGTCAGAAACCGAATCACCGCTCGCTGATCAGCTCTGGACGGATTCCGTATCACACCCGTCATGTTTTCAACAGTCTTCTGAGAAAACTGTGAGTCGGATGATAATGAAATTTTGCAGACTTGACTGTTGGTATGTGCTGTTTACAGCAGAAGTGACATCATCGTGCGGATCGTACATATATTCACTTGGTGCAGTTAGGTCCGGTTTCATTTGAACACGCCTCGTAAATCACACATCTTTGACTGTTCGCGAAATTGTCTTAGGGAACGTCTCTTTTGCTATCCCTCCAATGAAACTGGTGAAACATGCTACGTTTTTTTCTTACGACATTGCAATTCCAGCTTCAGCCATGGCTTGCTAGAATGATGCGCATATCTGTCAGCAGCACAAACAGCTATTGAAGAAATTCGCAGTACAGAATACATATCACGATTCGAATATACAAAATGTGTGCACTTCCATGTGCGTTGTATGATGTCACATAAGAGAAGAATAAATGTTCAATGTATCATATTTATACAGATACTGTCTTAAAAAGATTAAAATATCATATTCTTGTCGAACAATTCCCCAAAGTAAAGTTGTTTATCCAACGTGTGCGGTAGAGAGTTGATTGGGTTATGGATTAAATACGTCACCTGAAAGGGATTTAATCGTGCACATACTACTGAAAGCTATGATTGCTAAAGGTCATTATCTTGACAATCTTAAACAAACATTAACGAGTTGAGATGATGTGAGGCGAGGGGCAAGTTTGGGGAGGAGGGGGAGACAGAATGAGGCAGAGAAGCTAGTTGGGAGGGAGGTAACAGTGAAATCGGTATCCGGTTAGGTTGGTTGGTTGGTTTTTTATTCAGTGGCCTTTGGGCTCCAGCCCTTTGGCCCATTGCCATACAGTGATAGATGCAAGCATTTGTAAGCTGTTGTTTAGTTCCATACAACGTGTTGCATTTGTCTCGCCTCGGAGGAAGAAGCTCTTTCTTAACACTGGCAAGCGCCGGACATTCAACAAGATGATGTTCAACAGTTTCATAGGGATGTGTGCACAGCCGTCACTCTGGATTATATTATGGTTGGATTCTGTTCAAGTGACTGTTAAGATGAAGTGAGAAGCCGGTATTGGATGAAGACGATAATCCAAAACATCAGCAGAGGCCTCTCTGCGCTGAGCATCACCGTGAGCGACAAACTGGTTGCAACAACCGAAGACTTGGTATACCTCGGCAGCAGACAGTTCTCTGACGCATGTAGCAGCCACGACATCACCTATCTGATTGGTTTAGCAGCTTTATCCATGCACTGGCTCCGCAGAGTCTGGTCTTTGAGATGGATCTCCCAGGAGATCAGGTTTGGTATTTACTCCTCCTGCAGTGTCCTTATTGTCATGTACGGCTCCGAGTCCTGAACACTACTACAGAAGAACCGTCTTGAGGCCGTCCACTTGCGCAACTAGAGGCGCCGTGTTGTGATCGTCTGGCATGACATGATTTCCAACAGTGAAGTAGTTCGACGTACTGAACTTGTAGGCATTATCTCACCGATTAATCACCGCCGTCTCCCGCTCTCCGGTCACGTTGCTCGCTATTCAAGGTAAGTCCCAGCCTACGAGATGCCCCGACAGGCTGTTGGAAGAAACTTTGCACATCCTGGAGATGTCATCGGGGTCGCCTTCGCAACATCTGGTTAAAACGGATCGCAACATCCCCAACATAACTGTAGGCCGCCTAGGACGCGGCAATCAGACGTGGTCATGGACATGGTCATTCGACACGACAGGGCCTGGTCGCCTAAGCGTACTATTGAGTATTGATTGTTTGAAGGTAGAAGAGATGGGCTGGCTGGAGATCTGTGATTGTGAGGTGGGAAGGAGAGCGGGAAGAAAAAAACATATTCAACTTCTGTTGCGTCTTTCCCATTGCACAGTTTGATTTACCTGCATATGTTCTGCACGGGTCAGATAGTTTATAATTAATACCTTATTTAAAATGGCGTCGTCATCACATTTGGCCAGGTGATGCTTGATCCTCTCCAATATTCCGGCGTTAAGATATATGCGCTTTTTCAGTTGCTTCTTCTTGTGGAAGCCATCTTCTTTATCAAGCTGTAGACAAACAAGGTTGGAAAATATCAAATTGGCGTTTGAGTACAAACTGTTAGAGCCCATTCCTCTCGTGGAAAGAAGGGAATTGATCACCACATTACATAACAAACTGAAGTCTACTGTAGGAAGATGCCAACTCTATCACTTCCTGATCGGCATGAGTATCAGCAATTGGACTGCATTACAACTATCTAGTAGACAAAGTTCTGGGAGTTATGAAATTAACATAACGTTTTCCATCATCCCATGTGATGCCGACTGGCGAAAAAGGATCGTGGCTTGTCTCCAGTGTTTCTGTATGTTTGCTTATTACTGTGATATTGTTCAAATTACTATTTCGGAATTTCTGCAGTCTGAATAAAAGTGTTTTTTGTTTTATTTGCGTTTGCCTTTGGTCAGTAATCCCCAAGGCGGTGTGCATTGCACTGTGGTTTTTTTGCGCCTGTCAGCTCAGTGCATCCGACTTCAGCATCCATTTTACTTAAGAGTCTACTTCCTCCTGCATGTTCTAAGGATTTGCTTACCAGGGTAACTGTGATGGGGATCGAACCCAGCACCTTTCTGGTTGTGAGCCCTTCCACTTAACCACTAGCCCACGCCGTCCCCTCTAATATAAGTATTATACCATCAGAACTGTGCTTGTATCTGCTGTCCTACCTTTCTGAGACTCAAGGGTAAGAAACAGTTTATATGTCACCGTAGAAAGTGCCCACATTAGGAATAGTAAATAATAATCATCATGTAGTATGCCTTTCACAGAGCGTCTCTCTCATCAACAGCCGAAATATAAGACTCTCGATCTGTACCCAGTTCTCCAAGTTCTCCAATTCCATCACCGACATCTTTAGAAAATCGTTAATGTCGTGTGTAAATTTGTATCCTTGGTCTGCGTCGCCTCGCTTCTAATATACCATACATTCCAGTATATTTCACTCAGACCATTTTGCTGTATGATGTGGACTAAGGGTTTTAGTTTCGTAAACGTCATCATGTAAGCCATACAATTGTTATCTATACTCAGCACTTTAAGGACGTCATTTCCTTTTCTCTCGCACTGGTTGTTGTTGTTGTTGTTGTTTGTGTTGTTTGCCGATGACCACAATGAGTAGGCTACTATTTTATGCGTCCTGAAAAGGATGTTAAGTGGTCGATTGCAGTAGCTTTCCTTGCATCCTGAGCGTGCTGATGAAGGTGGAATGGGGTCCTACACGCGGTTGTGCTATGCTTGGCTTCACCTCCGCGTCTCTCACTACTGCGGGGATTACGCCCATACCCCTCCTCGTTAGCCAGGCTGCCATGAAACAGCCCGTTTCCAGGAAGGGCTACTAGGAAGCCGAGGAGAGGGTCTATTAAGTATGTTTTGTCTGACCCTGACTACCACGTCTGATCAGTATATTTTGCATGACCAGACATTGAGTTTCCTCCCCTCTGGCACTGGTAATATGAGACTTCTACATGAACATTTTAACTAGAATCGAATGTTATTTTGTAGTATTTGTTTCCTGGCTGATGTTTTGCGTTGAGATAGAGAAGATGCATGTTCTCATAATTTTTGCTTTTCTCGTTTTCTTTGTGCTCAGCCACACGTTTCTCACGTGATATAATATCGTCCTTGTAATGACCATTATTATCTTGATTTATTATTAGTAGTACCATCATTGCTGATGATGGAGACGATTTTCAATATTTGTGACATTTTCGTTTTCCTCAATTTTCTAGAGTGACTAAAGGTCTATTTTATTGGTGTCGTCGGTGGTCATTATGTTAGTTTCATTAGTATTCAGTTGAAGATTGATCTTAGTTTTCTTGGTGATCTTTGAACATTGATCTTAGTTTTCTTGGTGTTAATTGAAGATTGATCTTAGTTTTCTTGGTTTTCAGTGGAAGATTGATCTTAGTTTTCTTGGTGTTCAGTTGAAGATTGATCTTAGTTTTCTTGGTGTTCAGTTGAAGATTGATCTTAGTTTTCTTTGTGTTCAGTTGCAGATTGATCTTAGGATAACAAACCTGGCAGAAATATCCCTTGAAATTGAATGCAACTTGTGACAGGCCTGATACAATAGTGCAATGTAATTTCATTTGATGGGGATGACCAGGATACCAGAATGTCCTACAACTGACAACAAACTAAATCTCTTAAATGATTGTTGGTGTTCAGTTAAAGATTGATCTTAGTATTCTTGGTGTTCAGTTACAAATTGATCTTAGTTTTCTTGGTGTTCAGTTGAAGATTGATCTTAGTTTTCTTGGTGTTCAGTTAACGATTGATCTTAGTTTTGTTGGTGTTCAGTTAACCATTGATTTTAGTTTTGTTGGTGTTCAGTTACCGATTATTTTCGTTTTGTTGGTGTTCAGTTAACGATTGATTTTAGTGCTGTTGGTGTTCAGTTAACGATTGATTTTAGTTTTGTTGGTGTTCAGTTAACGATTGATTTTAGTTTTGTTGGTGTTCAGTTAACGATTGATTTTAGCTTTGTTGGTGTTCAGTTAACGATTGATTTTAGTTTTTTGGTGTTCAGTTAACGAATGATTTGTTCTAGTTTCTCTGCACTCTTTGCTTTGATAACTGTGTCACCTGCATATCTATGTTATGATAATAATTTTGTACAGTTTGTAATAGGCCAAACATTTCATAATTATGATCACCTCAGACATGTCTCCTAATGGTTTTTGTATATATATATATATATATATATATATATATATATATATATATATATATATATATATATATATATATATATATATATATTGTGAAAAACTAATGGAATACTATGTGTCAATGTATTTCTCTTTGTTGTACTTCAAACCAGTGAGATGTTTCGCAATCTATTTTACCCGTTGCACCTTGATCATGATATGATGTTTTCATCACGTCCGCTGGGAAGATCATGCCGTTCATGGTAGTCCACACGGTACAGTGTAATATATGAAGCAAGGTCACATATCAATGATGCGATCCCCCTAACCTGTGTGTTATGGACTGCCTCACTTAGTTCCCTTTTTATCCGTTACAATATGATCCGTGGAAAGGCTTTGACTGGTTGACTTATTAAAACAATGGTTTGATATGTAATGCAATTACTTTAGGTGACCATTATTTGAAAGTTGCATAGGAACATATCTTGTCTATGCTTTGAGCCATATTGTTATATATCTTCCTAAATAGTGTTTAGCAAATGCTGATACCGGCTGTACTTTCTGTTTGTATGAATTCAGTCGTTATGCTATCAAACCTGGTAATATTTCTTTCTTCAATCATTAGATTATTGGGCAGAAATCATCTATTGCATGTTCCGGGTCTTTGTGTCGTTCTTCTGCGTTAGTTTGGGGCAGGTTGAAGAATTCGTTGTGACTTAATACAGGTTTATACGATGATTAGAGGAATGGATACATTATAATTCGTGGTGACTTATACAGGTTTATAAGATGATCAGAGGAATGGATGATTTAGAATCCGTGGTGACTTAATACAGCTTTATAAGATCATCAGAGAAATGGATAAATTAGAATTCGTGGTGATTTAATACAGGTTTATAAGATGATCAGAGGATTGGATACATTAGACTATAACAAGTTTTTAAAAAAAATACAGCCACTAACAATAACAAGAGGGCATAGCTACAAGTTGAATGAAGAGAGGTCCAGATTAGATATTAGGAAATATTGTTTTAATCAGAGAGTGGTGAATGCTTGGAATGCATTGCCAGGGGAGGTAGTGGACGCAGGGACAGTTAATGCATGTAAGAATAAATTAGATGCCCATAGCTTTTAGAGCAAGGTGATGTAAATGAAACTGGTTGTATACACATTCTGCAAGGTCTTCTAAGCCAGTATAAAAACGTTGTTAAGTTAAGTTAAGGTTCTTTTTTGTCTCTTTGTACATTTCTTCGTGAGAATGTAAAACTTCCCACACATATGAACTGCAGTATAAAATACCATTTGTAGGATTAACAGAAGGCCTCGTTTACCTGTACGACAAAATACGACAAAGCCAGTAATTCCAACAAGGTGCTCTATACCCACGACGGAATAAAGTTAATACAGTCAGGCTCATGAAATATAGCATAATGAATTTAGCTGATGTAATACAATTAATGCACCGTATAAAAGCTTGTGTATACATCGGATGAAGACGTGTAACACTGTTGTTCAGTTCATTTATTTATTGGCATATGCATTGGGCATATAATACAGTTATACCCAGTGCACTGTGTGGCAAATGCGCAAACAAACGGTGTGTATTCATATGTAAGCATCACTCCTGGTACTCTATAAGGCGAAGGGATAGCCTGATCACAGATAACCAAATGGTTAAACTCAATGCGGTCTTTTGCTTTGGAGTACCATGGTGTACCAAAGGCTTTACTCATCCCTTCCCTCGTTCTCATAGGTGGACGCCCGCATTAGACGCTAGAAGTTAACGGCCATCATGTGTCACTTTTCGTGTTTATCTGTTGTCAAGGAAACGTACAGCATGTCCCGTCCATCTGCCTTTTGTTTTGTAACAATGCAGCATTTACGACTTCTTTGAGTGTGATACAATTCAAGATCTCTGTGTTATCAATTCAAGTACAAGTCATTGTACTAATGTAGTCTCACATCAGTAACCGTAGGTCTAGACATGTTGTATTAGAGAAGTCAGTGTACTAAGGTAGTCTTACAGCAGTAAATGTAGGTCTGGACATGTTGTATTATATGTCATTGTACTAACGTAGTCTCACATCAGTAACTGTAGGTCTAGACATGCTGTATTAGATTAGTCAGTGTACTAAGCTAGTCAGTTTCACATATTTAACTGTAGGTCTAGACATGTTGTATTAGATAAGTCAGTGTACTAATGTAGTCTCACATCAGTAAATGTAGATCTGGACATGTTCTATTATATAAGGCAGTGTACTAAGGTAGTCAATCTCACAGCAGTAACTGTAGGTATGGACATGTTCTATTAGATAAGTCAGTGTACTAAGGTAGGCTGACAGCAGTAACTGTAGGTCTGGACATGTTCTATTAGCTAAGTCAGTGTACTAAGCTAGTCAATCTCACAGCAGTAACTATAGGTCTGGACATGTTCTATTAGAGACATCATTTCACTAAGGTTCAATTTGTTTTTGAGGTTGGATGGCCAGTTCACTTCCGCGCCAATATTTCTTTCCATATCCGCAAACAGGCACCCGTATACACATGAAGCCTGTAACTTTGCAATGAGAAGTAAACGGTCTGCTTATTCATTTTAAACTTCATTTAAATTTTATCCGACATTGCTGCACGTGTTACAAGTCCATGGATAAGAGTTTACCGGTTGCGATTGTGGAAACTTTGATCAAGAATCTCACCTGGGTATCAGCTATGCCTCTAGATGTTGGTGGAAGGGAGCAATTTGCGCTCCACATATAGGAACGGACGTGGTCTCTTTTTGTAGACCAACTGTCCTCCTCAGTATGTACAAAGTAGTCTCCAGAAGTCTCCCTAGGACTCACGTCATTGGTACGATCGACATCTGCCGTAAGGTTCCGCATTGTGGACGTTGATGGCAATTCCAAAAAGCACTCTCCTGATGTATCCAGAAGAAGCCGGCTGTTGATTACTTCTATCTTATGATTGCTGGACTTGGTAACCACGTTTTCTTGCTGTGAGATAGAAAAGCGTTACAATTTTGTTAAACAATTACATACACTATTCGTATATACTGACGTTGATGTAAAAAAAAGAACATGTTTATAACAAATTAATCAATCAATCATTCAAAAGCATTACAGTTCCCAGCCGAGGATTAGTTTTGAACAAATGCACTACAAGAATTTCTGTCAATAGCCACTTTCATCAGCTCAATCGATGTCTTTCTACTTCATTGAATATTTGTCTCTAGATCACCCTGAGATGACTATTTATCTTGCGACTGGAGTTCAAAAACAGAGACTACATTGTTACGCTGTCGTATGTTTTTCTTTATTTATCTTTAATGCGGACGTGTCTTCTACATGCCATGTTCAACTGTTGTCTGTCCGCTCCTCTTGCACAAATAACCATTTGTGTTTGCATCATACCATTTCAGTACATCAAAACTGCGCAAGCACCCATGTAGGAAAGACAACACTTCGTCAATATCTGTATGTGTGGTCGCCCATGTTTCAACGCAATACCTCAGTACCAACTTTGCATCGGAATTCTAATTTCGCATTGAAATCAATATATTTGTAAATGTAATGGTAAAGGGCAGTACCATGACAACAACTGCCGTTGGGGATGAAGATAACTCGTCCTGTACTAGCCGTAGTCCATGTGATGTGGGGTTTCTAGTTCTATCCCTTGCTGTTTTTATGCTTTCACAACTCATACGTCAGATACATATTTACAACTGGGTCGACTAGAGGATGTAGTAGTTGTACCAGGTACGAACTAGGTTTCGGATTCATTTTTTATCCGTTTGTGATTTCGTACCCTGACACGGTGAAATCCCAGTCTAGCATACCAGCTCACTGTTGACTACGCTACTCGCTCCACCATTTATTTGTATTTCCGTAAGTCATCAAGCGCAATGAAAACATCCTCGCAATTTGCATATGTAGTCTGGAATCTGTACCATCACTCTTGTACCATCACTCTTGTACCATCACTCTTGTACCATCACTCTTGTACCATCACTCTTGTACCATCACTCTTGTACCATCACTCTTGTACCATCACTCTTGTACCATCACTCTTGTACCATCACTCTTGTACCATCACTCCTGTACCATCACTCTTGTACCATCACTCTTGTACCATCACTCTTGTACCATCACTCTTGTACCATCACTCTTGTACCATCACTCTTGTACCATCACTCTTGCTTTGTCTTATTTTGCTACCAGGATATAATACAGATATATCAACAACAACGTTGACTCTTCATCAACCAACGTATTTATTGGGTGGATATGTGCCCCAGTCATCTACTTCCTCTCCTCTGCTAACTATGTCTCAATATCCAAATCTTTCTGAATGACTTTCTGTAGTCTCCAACTTTATCTGTTCCACTATTAGAAACTGATAAATCTATCGTTGATGGACCATAAAGGTTATACATGTACATGTTGTTCTGATTTACAATAGTATTGACTCCTATTATTTATGTCTGGTTATTGCTCTTGCTGTTCATTAATTAGTCACTGGTTACTGTTGAGCGCTGTTTAAGTATCATCACGTCTCCTTTGTGTTCTCCCCTGACGAATATCAAGACATGGCATCATCTGACTGAACTTTGTGGTTGCTATATATAGACATATCTTCTGAATAGATGCCACACCAATTTGATTTTAATGTAGTCGCTTTGACAGTGCAACTTTTTTATTTCAGAACCCCTCATTTCCCTCTCCCATTTGAATTCCACTGCATAATGTTGAGAGTTCTTATGGATATGAATAGCTCCTTCATACACTTCCCTCTGTCCCCTGACTTCACAGCGTGACGTCTGAATAAAGTGTAATTCACACTGCACTATTTCATCTGGTTTGTGGCCAAGTGCATCCGGTTTTAATCGACGTTTCTGTTTAGTAGTACTTTGGGGATATCTGTGCACAGTCTGCATGTATGGCAACAAATGTGTGTTTCCATTTAGAATGGGATCTACATTTCGATCTGTCCGGCTTGGGAGTCCCTGCTGAAAGCTATGCTACCAAAGGCAGCTCGTACGGTCTTAGGGACATGCATACATTCACCTACCTCGCTGTTATACATTCACCTACCTCGCTGTTATACATTCACCTACCTCGCTGTTATACATTCACCTACCTCGCTGTTATACATTCACCTACCTCGCTGTTATACATTCACCTACCTCGCTGTTATACATTCACCTACCTCGCTGTTATACATTCACCTACCTCGCTGTTATACATTCACCTACCTCGCTGTTATACATTCACCTACCTCGCTGTTATACATTCACCTACCTCGCTGTTATACATTCACCTACCTCGCTGAACTGGAACAAAGCGAGAGGAGACGGGTGAGAATATCAACATCGCGCACTACGAACTAGAGCACGGAATTCAAACCACCAATTTAAAATGAGCGCACATCAGTGCTGTGATACTCAGTCAGGTACTAATAATTTTATATGAGCGCACGTTAGTGCCTCGATACAGAGTCAGGTACTAATTTAATATCAGCGCATTTCAGTGCCTTGATACAGTCAGGTACACATTTAATAATAGCGAACGTATGTGCCTGAATACAGAGTCAGGGAGTAATTTAATAAGAGCACATGTAAGTGATTTGATACAGAATCAGGTTCCAAGTTCATAGGAGTACACATTAGTCACTTGACAAAGCGTCATGCACCAAGTTAATAAGTGCGCACCTACGTTCATTGATAAAGAGTCAGGTACCAATTTAATAAGAGCGCACGTCAGTGACTTGATACAGACTTCATGTAAGGAGGCCAGCAGCTGCGGTGGTTCAGTGATCAATACAAGACGTATTGCCACAACAGGAATTATGGGTCAGGAACAGATGGTTAAAATATATTGCAAAGAGCCAGACTGGACCACAGACTGGGAGATATTGAACAGAGCCAGACTAGACCACATTTTAGGACATATTGTACAGAGCCAGACTAGACCACATTTTGGGACATATTGCACAGTGCCAGACTGGACCACACACTATGGCATAATGTACAAAACAGACTTTACGACTAGACCACAAAATGGGACATATTGCACAGAGCCAGACTAAATCACATTTTTTGACATATTGCACAGAGCCAGAGTAGTCCAGATACTGGACATGTTGTACATAGCCAGACTAGGCCACAAATTAGGACATATTGCACAGAGCCAGACTATACCACAAACTAGGACATATTGCACAGAGCCAGACTAGGCCACAAACTAGGACATATTGCACAGAGCCAGACTATACCGAATTATGGGACAGAACGTCTGATCTCTTGGTGTGAATTGATTTGATTAGTTAATGAAAACCCATTTTTTGCTTTCCTCTTTTTTTGGTTCATTGCAATTTCATAAAAGGAGCGCGTTGACGAATGGTTTCGGGGTCTGCCTGCCGACAAGGAAGGCAACGGTTCAATTCCCGGTATGGCATATGTTATTTTTCTGTTAGGGGTGAAATAAACAAACATATCCCTCACACAACGCGGTTACAGCAGTGGCCAAGCGGCCTGTAGTTCCAAGCCTTAAAAAACATATCGAACACCGTAGCAATGAGAGAAAGTAGTTTTGAATAGTTATTTTAGTTTAGTTGAGATGAGCAGTCAACGTCATTGCACACGATTTAGCCCATATGTGCTCTGTTCTTCTCCATATTGCTGGAGAATCTCAGCACAATACTCGAGTATCGTAGAACCGGCGAGTATCCCATAATAAATTGGATATATTTTTAACATAATTTGGTAGATTTTGAACATAATTGGATAGATTTTTAACATAATTTATCATTTTGCCCCGGCAGGGACGGTTAAGCCTATTCGCTTGGATGTATAACTACCGAGGGATTTTTAACGTGCGCGACACTGAACTCGGACGTCCGATCTCTACTACCCAGTGGTTCTGGAAAATACCAGAACATTTGGGGAAAACAATTCCAGTCTCCACCGTGATTTGAACCCGCAATCTTCAGCAGCCGAGGCCGACGTCTTACCTTTATAATGTTATTTGGTGCCTGGACTTACCTCAACGTTTTCACAGCCATTCAACTTCACAGCAGCTTTCTTGTTAGAATGTGTTTCGTGCGTCTCTTGGAATCTCTTATTTTCCATTCTCTTTTCATGTGCATATTTCTTCTGTGGAGCTCTTAACTCGTCGACTGGATCTATTTTTGATTGGCTGACATTGCTTTTTATTGTTGACGGAAGGTTTTCCCTTAAGGCATTTCCCACTATTTCATTCCTACAGGTTATCTCATGTTCCTTTATTTCTGCAAGCTTCCGTTTCTGAGCTTCCATATTTCGCGGAATTCTGAATACTTCTTCATTAGCTGTCACGTGTTTCACTAGTACTGGAATTGTATCTTCTCCGTGATTAGAGATACATTCTTTGATCTCTGCTTCTACTGCTTGTTTGACAATATAATTTGGTTTCTTCCTTGAGCCTTTAAAAATGTAATCTTCTTTCGCCACGCACACTTCGTTTGCTCCCTTATCATCCTGCTCATCTGAACATTTGGACGAATAAGTCTCACGCACCTGTAAATGGGCGCACACATCTCCAAAACCCAATGTTATTCTTTCCTTCATCGATTTGTCCACATGCATCTGGCTATGCTCTATACGATCAGCACTTGATAGTCTTCTAAATGTATTCTTTTGCATGTTATTGCATTCTTGTCTTTCTGAAGATTTCGATTTCGCAAAACTGTTGAATACTGAATACTTTCGCGAGGATGCAGTATTATATAGTTCATTATCTTGGGTTTCCGAAATATCCTGAATCTTGCCGCTGCACAAATGAGTCTCGTGTACTGGGTCAGAACTAAGCCCTTCATTTTCAGAACTGCTATGAATAATTCTAAGTTGCTCAATCAAGCACGAGGGCAATGGAAACTGATGATTGCCAATTTCCCCAACTTTTTTCCCTGATGACTGCTTACGTAAATGTCTAATGAATGCCTTGTTTTTGTATTTATTTTTCCCCCTTAATTTATTTTTTACTTTTGACTGACATTTCCCTTTTTTATCCTCATTGGGTAATGCGCTCAACGAAATAATATTAGATTTTGACCACTTAACGACTTCTATGGATTTGCTTATGCCAATGCTTTCCAAAAGTCGTTTATTATTTGAAAGCCAATCTCGATCGACTGTCTTTTGTCCAGCTGCAAGTTGCGGGTTTGGACTGCCGCACGTATTGTAACTAGGTTTGTTTGAAGAATCGAAATCGCGAACATCGTCATTACTGGCTTTCACATTGTTCAAATGTTGCTTTGATTTGTCGTTCTCTTTGGAAGGCGACGAGGGCATGATCGATATATCTGAGAGGTTGGAGAAAGAAGTTGATGAATGCTGTTGGGTGCTGTATGTTTGGATACCCCACTCGTCGTCAGAGGATAACACCAAAGCTGATTCAGATTCATCTGGAAGTACAAGATAGAATAGGATGGTGTAACAGTTACATGGAAGTAGACAGCTTAATCATTTTGTTAATCACATATCTGAAATATACGACTGCACAGAACAGTGGATGTCTTACCTGGTATAGCATGTCAACGATACATTTGATTACCTTACTTGGCATAGCATATTAACTGTAAATGTGAATACGTTACTTGGAGTATCCTGCCAACTTTAAATGTGAACACGTTACTTGGAGTATCATGTCAACTATAAATGTGAATACGTTACTTGGAGTGTCCTGTCAACTGTAAATGTGAATACGTTACTTTGCATAACCTATTAACTGTAAATGTAAATACTTTACTTGGAGTATCATGTCAACTATAAATGTGAACACGTTACTTGGAGTATCATGTCAACTATAAATGTGAACACGTTACTTGTAGTATCATGTCAACTATAAATGTGAATACGTTACTTGGAATAGCATGTTAACTGTAAATGTGAATACATTATTTTGAATTAGAAGGCTGAATCGAAAGGTGAATGCATTACCTAAAATATAATGCTGAACAAAAAGATGAATATATTACACGAAATAGAATGTAGAATGGAAATGTGAATAGATTACCTGAGATAAAATGGAGAACAGAAAGGTGAATACATTACTTGAAAATGAAGGCATAATTGAGAATGTAATACTAAACCTGAAATAGAAGGTATAATAGGAAGATGAATTAGTTACCTTTAGTAGAATGAGGAACGGAAATGTGAATACGTTGCTTGGAGAAGAATGAGGAATAGACAGGTGATCATAGTTTCCTGGAAGTTGAAGATGGAATAAACATGTAAATAAATTACATGGAACTGGAAGACCAAATAGACGGATGCATATGTTACCTGGAAGCAAATGGTTGAATAGACAAGTTAATATTTTACCTACAAGTAGAAGAAGGACTAGACATGTGAATAAGTTACCTGGAAGTAGAAGGCTGACTATACAGGTGAATGAGCTACCAGAAAGTTACAGTGTACCAGAGATGTTCGTGATGTTAATCGCTTCCTCCAGTAGCAACATATCGCTAGGATGGACACCAGCTCACGCTCCTGATTTCAACTCTGTTGAGCATCTATGGGACGTCTTGGGATAATCAACCAGAGCCGTCTGGTGACCTGAACCAATAGTTTTAAAACCTTCTGCGAGACTGGCAGGCGTTTTCCCCAGCAGACTATCAGAAGGTTAATTGTATCAATGAGACATCGCTGCCTAACTTGTATCAGTTCCCGCGGAGGTAATACTCGTAATTGACAATTAACCAGCAATTTCTCATGAAATTGTCACACTCTGATGTACTAATAGGTGTAGAACAACGGGAGCAGAATTTTGGAAAGATGAGTGTGCCCAATTAAACAGTAACTTTTCCCACACAGGTTCGTTTTTCTTCATCAAACTGTCACACTCTGATGTCCAAATGACGAGACAAAAATGGGATGAAATATAAGTGAGATTTTGCAAGTGACCCTGAACTTATTTTGAGTAGTATAATTCGGTAATACTTCAAGTATACATTTTGACTTGAAGAAACAAGAAAAAAAGAAGAACCAGACATTGTAATGTCCAAAAATGTCAGGTTACGCACTGGCCAAATCTGGTACTACTTCTCTACATATTGAAGGTTACATGTTATCGTAGTGTTTTACCTGCATATCTATTATTAGACTAAAAATCCAAACTTCAAAACCAAGCCATGAGAGTTATAACAGGAGGCATGAAGTCAACGCCAATTGTAGAGCTTGAACAGATTACAAATCTGCAATCCATCACCGACATAAGAGACTGCAGAGCCCAGCAGCAAGCAGAGAAACTAAGAAAACTGACAGACAATCCAATGCATCAGAGACTAAATAGATTTGGAAATGGGAAACTAAAGCAGAGAAACTTTGTAGAATTAGCCAAAGCAAAATTGAGCGAAGACCCTATGAACACCATAACAACACCAAAGCCCATCTCTACTGTACGCAAACCCACATGGAAGCAGCAGCATATCACTCTGGAGGTGGTAGAAAATATACCAGATATTGGAAACAACAACAGCCAGACTGAAAAAAAAGAATAGACATAACCCTGAGGTACATAGCGGAAAACTACCCAAGCATGAACTGGGCCCATGCATACACCGACGGTTCTGTAACAAACACAACACAGAACACAGAATGGAGGGGGAGGGGTATTCCTGAGCCTAACAAATGGTAGAAAAATGACACTGTGAGTGGCAACTGGAAAATTATCAAGCAATTTCAGAGCGAAGGCAGAGGCATTGAAGGCTGCAATAAAAGCAATGCTGACAGGCGAAAGCAATGAAAGACATATAGTCTTGTTTACAGATGCCCTGGCCGTAGTCACAGCACTAAAAAGCCAGCAAAATACTGAACTTAAAGATTTAAGAGCAGTGCTCTGTCAACTATGCCAGCAGTCCGCACCAAAAAGAGTAGTGGTACAGTGGGTTCCATCCCACTGTAACATCCAAGGCAACGAGGAGGCAGAAAGACTGGCAAAAGAAGGTGCAAGACTACCACAACCAGATTCTAGTGCGACCTACGAAGAGTCCGACAAGTTTATTAGGGCCGCATACATGGCCAAATGGGGAACACAACATACTGGCTACACAAAAAATGATGCCTACTACCAGCTGAACAGAAGAGAGCAGTTCGTGGTCTTCAGACTCCGCACAGGACTCAACAGACTGAGGTACCATCTATTCAATAAAATGAAGAAAGGTGGTACTAACGAATGCACCTGTGGTACAAGGAAAATGACCGCTGAACATCTGCTGCAAAATTTCCCGACATACGAGGACCAGAGAAAGCACATGTGGCCATCACCGGCTGCAACACTAGACAAACTCTATGCAGTGTTGACAGCCTCAGGATGACAGCTGCTTTCTTCGAACAAATGCAGGTTGACGTCTGAAAGCGTACGAAGAAGAAGAAGAAGAAGAAGAAGACTAGAAATCATGGAGATGATCGATTACGTGACGTCATAATTTCACAACTGGCCTGTAGTAGTTCTTCGGACTCAGGGAAAACACCCTAGAACAAACCGTCGACCAAATGACGAAACTGTCATGTGTCAACTATTGTCTGTTTCACAATGGATGACATCAATTGCCACCTATCATCTAAATAACCCCTACACCGATACGCGTTATTTTGTGCACGTGAACTTATCTTTTCAATGTCACAATGAATTCATAATTTACATTGCGTCAAATAGTGCCGATTCTTAAAGTGGACAGTTTCTTTGATATTTGTTAGCAATAGAGTTATTTTGTCCATTGAGAAGATAATTTACTTTACATTTTTTTAGAAAGTCCTTCTTTAGGCATATCATCTCTACAATTCGAATGAGATTTTCTACATTATGTTCCACATAATGCCCTTTGCAATGTAGTTCGTTTTTTTAAGGAGCTGTAAGAAGTAACTGGGCAGATCGTAGAACAATGTGTGAAAATGCAAAAGCACACGATATAGATCAAATAGATTACGTACCCCAGATGGATTGGTTTAGTTTTATAAATAGATTCTCAGCAAACAATACATGTTCATAATTCAGTTCTGAAATACATCTTATAACGGATTGGGGTCGCCTTAAAAAATACCGTTTTGGTAAGGTGATAAATACTTATAGTTCTCGAAAAGCAAACATGTCGTTTAATTTTTCACTTAATTGTAGTTGGATTATTTCAACACATTGATGACTACTTTCGGAAGAAAGAACAACAGTACCTTTTTTTCATAGCCTCTTAATTTTGCAGGACATGGTCCTCACATTTAGCCCAATAATATGTGTCTATATTTGAGAAGGTTGCATATTTTAGTTCTTTCATATCGCATAGTTGAAAAGTTTTATTTTCAGCTGCTACTTGTCCTTTAAAGAGTATCACCTAATGAAAGGAACTATTTTAATAATTATTTTAACTATTAACAATTGATATATCCATATAAAATGTGGACAGGTGCTTACAAAATGATAAATGATAACTCTACAATAGTATATCATTGTAGCATTTAAAATGTAAATTTAGAACTGTATTCAACAAAAAATACTGAACATTTAAATTAGTAAAAATCGCAAAACTGTGCGTGTCATTTCTACTGTGTCTTTGACCATACGCATTTCATATTTTCTTTTAATGCTGTTCAAGATGATCCCTTTATTAAAGACTGCAGTCAAAGTTACATCTTGTGTGTTTATGAAAATTAGAATATTACTCAATTTAGTGAAACCAATGTGATTCACCAAATTAAAATAACTCTGACGTATTGTAAGATAGATTGATTTCTATAGTTCACATCTAAGCCACGTTTATCTTTAATATTTGTGCGACGTTACAGGACAAATGCTTTTAAAAAAAAAGAGTATTACACATTGTAGAGTCTGTACATTGTGGTTTTCGGTTAACGTTTTAGGACACTATATTTTATCATTTTCTGATGATTAAATACCTCGATTCTTATTAGTGATCTCCATCCTGATAAATAAACCCTTCAGTAACTGCCTGCCAATGATCCAGTACAATTATCTTCTTTTTTGCCCTCCTGGCATCGTAGGATGCATTCATAGCTTTTCTGTGAGTTCCTCTTTTGTTACAAGATGTTCTTGTGTTCACAGTACTCTCTCAGATACATGCAAGTATGTAAATCCATTTCCTCGATTATCAACATAAATTTTGTCCCATTATTATAAACAGAAACTGCAATAGTAACAAAGCGTTCACAATAGTTAGTCCATGATTCTTATTCTTGGGACATAACTTCAAGATAGCACTGTTCAGTCAATCATTGATATTTTGTGTATTTCCTTCAAGACACTTTTTTAGTAGTTCATTCCTGTTACGGTTCTAAAATACTGGTTTATATTAGCCAGGTATCAAGATGCTGAGCAGCACACGAGCTGCAGGGCCAGCGAAACAGAGCTGCCAAGACCCTTCTACATCTCCACGCGGTGATCCTGTATAACAGGCTGCGGCAGGGCAGACTGGTTACGGAGAAGGGATCGAAGACTGAATGCTAACCTGGTACTCAAAAAATGCTCGCTAAAGTCGGAGTGTTGGACCGAAAGGTGCAGATATAGCAGCCAAGCTGTAAACTACGACAAAACGCATTCCGTTCTCTGGACTACATTCTGCTACTTACCCTTTCAGGCTTTGGCAGTGGCAGATTGAGAACGAACGAAGAAGAAGAAGAAGAAGAAGAAAAAGAAGAAGAAGAAGAAGAAGAAGATATTAGCCATAACAACAACTGGTAGGTTACTGGTGTGTTGTATGAACATGATCTGTTGTGGCTGTTTTTATTATTTCGTAGCGACAAGTTTATAACATCACAAACATCTACGGGTCTGCACGCCCTTTTCCAACACATCTCAATACTAATACAGTCCACCTTTTTTTTGAATTCACACACGCATTACCCATATATATTTGATTACATGATGAAAATAATGTATATTACAATTATTTCTGCTTGAATGAAACTCAAACTCACTGCATATGCTCTTCCTGTTTGGCTCTAAGAATTGTACATTATCTCGTGTCGTCTTACCTTCCACTTTCTCTACATCATTTTTGTACCCGAAGAAGGCCTATTGGTTGTAACGTAGGTTTTGTTTGTGTTCTATTCTCGGTGCGGTATCTGACGATACCCAATTTTAAATTTTGATTAAACTCAACCTTATTCAACTTTTACATTTTTGTTCATGTTTTTCCCCTACATTGGAATAACAGAAAGGACAAAAAATATATGTAACTTCTTTAAAACAATTTAGTATTCAAATATCAATGATGCTACTGCCTTCCATCTAACTCTTTATGTACAATATCATCTTCACTTAAAATTGAATCTACTTCACATGGCCATACCATTTCCTGCTATTTATTTCTAACCGAATGGGCGTGGTCAATGAGTTTTTAAAAGATTCAAAGTTCATTTTTTTAAGTTTATCAGAACGTAATCAAATACTTAACCTACAGTCAACGAGATAAATTGTCAAATTGTTCCACATATGCTCCTGTGATAGACCTATCACTCATATAATTGACTGTTCTTATATACTCTCATTTTTCTGTTCACGGCTTGATTTTATTTCTAAAAATTCTCACAGAACTGTTGTTCTATGAAAATTACAATTTGTGTTAGCAAAAAAGTGACTAACATATCCTACCCTATGCATTACGTAGGGAGTACTTAGTATATTATATTTGTTTAAGTGAGCTTGAAAACCTCTCATTGTTTGTTGTGATAACTCTTCTTTTTCTTTTTTTTCTTCGTAATAATTTGAAACTAGTGAGTGGTAGACATATTCATTTTTTTTCTTCATTTTTTTAAATTGTCCCCAGGATTGTTTGACAGTCTATATCATGGAACACTACTGATACTAGACATTACATTCAAGTTGTATTTGAAAGAATATTGAAGAATCTCACCATAGCAAGAAATCGGATGCAGCAGGCCCTAACATCGCTGGAAGAGTGGGCGAACTCATGGCTGGTCAAAATAAACGAGGAGAAAACCACATGCACAATATTCTCGCTTTCAATCAAACCACAAAACACTAAATGAAGTCTAAATGGCAAATTGCTGCAGTCAAACGATAACCCAAACTATCTGGGAGTCCCATTTGATCGGCGCATGACATGGAACAGTCAGATCGAGAGAAACCGAATGAGAGCCAGAGCAAGAATGGCAATCATGAGGAAACTAGCTGGCACAAGCTGGGGAGCAGACGAAAGTATACTAAAGAAACTGTACACTGGAAGAGTGAGACCAGTTCTCGAGTATGGCATTTCGGCATGGACAACAGCAGCAAAGGCGAACTTCGATAAAGTTAACAAACTTCAAAACCAAGCCATGAGAGTTATAACAGGAGGCATGAAGTCAACGCCAATTGTAGAACTTGAAAAGATTACAAAACTGCAACCCATGACCGATAGAAGAAACTGCAGAGCCCAGCTGCAGTCAGAGAAACTCCGAAGACTGACTGACCACCCAATGCACCAGAGACTAAACAATTTGGGAACTGGGAAACTAAAGCGGAGAAACTTTGCAGAAATAGCCAAAGCAAAGATGCACGAAGATCCCATAAACGCACCAACAACACCAAAGCCCATCTCCACTGTACGAAAACCTATCTGGAGGCAGGATATATTTCCAGAGGTGGTAGAAAATATACCAGGTATTGGAAACAAAAACTGCCAGACTGAAAAGGAAAGGAGAGATACTACCCTAAGCTTTATATCGAAAAACTATCCAAGCATGGACTGGACCTATGCATACACCGACGGTTCTGTAACAGACACTACACAGAACGGAGGGGCAGGAGCATTCCTGAACCTACCAAATGGCAGAACTATAACACTGTCATTCGCTACTGGTAAGTACACAAGCAATTTCAGAGCGGAGGCAGAGGCACTGAGGGCGGCAGTGGAAGAAATGGTGACACAAAGAAAATGAAAGCCATATAGTCCTGCTTACAGATGCTCTGACCGTAGTCACAGCACTAAAAAGACAGAAAAACACTGAGCTTAATGACTTAAGAGCAGCACTCTGTCAACTATGCCAGCAGTCGGCACCAAAAAGGGTAGTGGTACAGTGGGTCCCATCACACTGCAACATCCAAGGCAACGAGGAGGCAGACAGACTGGCAAAAGAAGGTGCAAGACTACCACAGACAGATACTAGTATGACGTACGAAGAGTAAAAAAGGCTTTTTAAAGCCAGATACATGACCAAATGGGAAACTGAACATACCGGCTACACCAAAAACGATGCCTATTACCAGTTGAACAGAAGAGAGCAGGTCGTTGTCTTCAGACTTCGCACTGGCCACAATAGACTGAGGTACCACCTATTAAACAACATGAAGATAGGTGGTACGACGAATGCCCGTGTAGTACCGAGAAAATGACCGATGAGCATCTGCTGCAGAACTGCCCGACATACGAGGATCAGAGAGAGCAGATGTGGCCATCACCAGTGGAAATACAAGAGAAGCTCTATGGCAGTGTCGACAGCCTCAGGATGACCGTCGCTTTTTTCGAAAAAAATAATGGTTACTGTGTTACTGCGTACGAAGAAGAAGACGAAGAAGAAGAAGAAAGAATATTGATTATTTTTTTCCAACAGCCTAACAAAAATTCAAGCTAAAGAACAAAAAGCATTATGATGTGATTCTAGATGGCACTCCCCCCCCCCCCCCCCCCCTAACATTTGCCCAAACGAGTTCATGTCGGTTTACGTGTGAATGATAAGGTGGCAGTCTCAAATGTATATGAACATGCTCTTCGATCAAGTTGTCCATGTGAAATATATTTTCCTTTCATATGTATAAAGGTTTCTGGCGATGGTATTGTGTTCAATCTGGCTTTCTCACCATCGTCACTACCTTACCAGTACTTTTTTGGCCCCCAAAGAATAAGTCCCTGACCCTAATTTACTTTGCTTGATCTGTTACTCCAATGTACTCGCTGACACCATTTTAAACTATAAATGGAATGCACCATGTCTGACATAACTGTTCACAACCAGTGCGCTTTCGGTTGGAGCTGGACATATTTCGTAAAACACAGGGAACATGATATTTCCAAAAATTCTCACTGTCATAAAAGGGGCAATAATTTCCACAACTGGTTTCATTATGTGATCTAGTAGGTGTGTACCGTACATAACGAACATAAAATGGGTATTTAGTTTGTTTCAGGGCAGGATTATGTGATAGGAACACTGTCAACAGTGATGTGTGGTAACTTTAATTTTATTTCTATGTGTGGATAATGTATGGATTGATTAAAAGCCTTAGCACAATATGAGTGTTGATGAGTTATGCAATTTAGTTGCCCTATTCATGCGACGTGTATGGGTATTTTCTCGATGAGTCCGACGGCCTTCTATCTAAAACTATGGTTTAGATTGACCATTGTTTGCAGAACGATGTGTTTCCCTGAGATCAAATGTCACTGAGTAACAAACAAACAGGAAAACACTTAAGAGCGTTGATCTTACATGAATTTTCATCGTCATTGCCTGTATAACTTTCACATGATGTAGGTTCAAATAAAGCCATGGGATTGACATTACAGATGCTCTCCTTAATCAAGAATGAAGGACTAACACCAATGGCCTGCTTCCGGTTGTTGACATATACTAACTGGTAAGATTCTGACTGATGCTTGAGTGACTGTTGATACATATGATTACATGTTGTCTATATTGTACTTTTTGAGAACGATATTTGCTCTTGCAAGCTCGTTTTTCTAATATTAACGTGTGCGACTGTCTGTATATCTGTTCATCAATAAACGTGTTGCAAGTGGTCACAGAGAAGGCAATGTGTACGACACATAGAAATATAATAAATAACACACTGATAGCTAGTACGTAGAGAGAAACCATATGTTTCAGTTTAACGTTGGTTTATGCACTTAGATGATGACCAAAGGATTCGGTACGTGCGTCTTAATTCATCCCAAACAAAAGAAATATATATTTTTAGCAACGGATTTGAGGTAGTGATGTCAAAGAATATTTCACTTTTTTACTGTTTGCGAGAGTAGATGCGAATTTATGCTTTCGCTTCTGCTTCCGCCCACTTCTCCCGCCTTAGGTAATGAATTTCTTGAAACTTCCAACATTGGACCACGATAAGTAGAAAAAGCGCCAAAATAGAACACAGAGGCATATGCTTGACTCGTATATGTGCGAATCCCTGTGGCGTCTACGCATCAAAGTATAAATGGTTTGGACGATTTTACTGCCATTTTGTTTTGACATTGTTCAATTTTTCAGTAATTACAGTTGCGATATATGGTACTCGAACTATTTAAATCTTTCTGCCAGGAGATTTTCTTCTCGTCCTTGTTAGGGCAGTACATTCTTCCAGAAGATTGGTCGCAAACGTAATTCTAACCATCTTTTCGCAAAGCAAATTAGAATAATTGTTATTTCACTTCTATGGTCGCAAACGTGATTATAACCATCTTTTCGCAAAACAAATTAGAATAATTGTTGTTACACGTCTATCTGTGCCTAAGTATACATGCATATATGTATAATACAATGCCTCCTGTTAACCTGTAATGTAATATCCGGTGACAGTGATTATATTTCAAGTACATAGGAAGGGAACCCATTTGAACTCTGCTTAGTGTGAATCAAGACGCAAGTACGAACTATCTTTTTTAAAAGCTAAGAATAAAACATTACCAAAAGTTACCAAAGCCAAAAATAGGAGCAAAGAACAGAAACATTGTAACGTGTCAAGTTTGACGTGAACGTAATTTTGGAGGATTGGGCTTGCCTACTCCATGATGTCGTCACTTTGAGCCACATAAATTGCAACATATATAGGCGTGTCTACGTTTGATGACCTGACATGTATTTTTTGGGAGACTTAAGATCCACATAGTACTGGCAAGTTATTGAATACCAATACAGTACAAAGGTGACAATAAAATGTATACAAAGACGTTGATAGAGGTGATACGGAATATGTTTTATCATAATATTGCGATGTGTGAGATGTAGCAGAAGTAGTTAGAATAGAATGAAAATAAGAATAAATAAAAGGACAGAAAAAAATGCAGAAAAAAGGAAAATCTAAGAAATAGCACCAAATATTGAAGACGATGGTAACAATGGAGAAGAAAGAGTGGATGAACACAGATGACGAAGAATTGACAGAAAAAGGACAAGAAAAACAAGAATAAGAATAAGACATAGAAGAAGACTAACAAATAATGACGTGGTCACTAAGAAGAAGTAGTAAAAGATAGAGTGGATCAACGAATATGTCACACAATAGAAAGAAGAAGAACGAGAAGAAGAAAAATAACATATTAAGATACTAACGAGGATGAACATGGAAACGAGTATTAGGGACACGGACAAGAAGATCAATGAGGGAAGGGTACGAAAAGGATCAGTGAAAAGGGAGAAACGGAATACGTGTAACAATTTTAAGGAAACAAATAAAAGGTAAAGAACGAAATTAAAATTGAAGAACAGGAAGAAACATAATGATAAGAAATTAGGATCAAACAATATGCAGATGAAGAAAAAGAGGGCTAATAAATGAATAAACAGATGAATTCATAAAAACAGAAAAGGAAAATATATGAGAAGAAGAAACACAATAGTAAAAGTACAAAATATAAAAAAATAATAAAGGTAAGAATAAATCATTCTTCAAATGGCAGAAACAAGTCTGATAACAATCGGAACCAATCATCTCACAAGACTGATAACTTACCTTAATGTTTTTGTACTGGTTTATCAGACTGCTGAGTCTGTATACAACTACTTTCATTTAAATGTCCTTGTTCTAGAAAAATATGCGCATCTAATCTATTCTTAAATGCATTATTTGATTCTTCGTCCACTATTTCCTGTAGCAATGCATTCCAAGCATTCATTACTCCCTGACTAAAATATATTTCCTTATATCGAATCTGGGCCTTTCTTGAATGAATTTGTAGCTGTGCCCTCTTGTTCTTATAGGTAGTTGTGTTTTGAAGAAAAAAAACACCAATTCGTTATAGTTTAATTTATCTTTTCCGTTGATTATCTTTTAGAGCTACATTCAGTCACCTCGAAATATTCCCTTTTTTCTAGGCATTGTAAATATGGAATTCCACTATCAGCTTTGCCGTTCTTCTTTGTATCCTATCCAGCATGCTTATATCCCCTCTAAGATAAATACTGCACACCTGTAAATAGAACTCTAATGTAGGATTAGTTAATGCTTTATACAGTTTGCATGTCACTACCTCGCTCTGATGTTAAATATTTATTTATATCATACCTAACGTCGCATTTGCCTATTCCTCTGCTATCTGGCCTTGCTCTCACACTCTGACATTTTATAACCACTGGGTCCCTTTCCATTCCGTGTCTTTCTAATATTATTCCTTCTGTAAATATGTTCCATATTTGATTTACAAATGTGAATGACTTCCATTTTAGAGCTTTAAGACCATTCTTTAATTGTATGTAACTGCGACCTCAATATAGCAACGTCTGCTTTTGATGAAACACTATGGCATAGTTGTTGAATTTTGCAATAATGGATCCGATATCAGTGTCGAAATCGTGCATATATCTCAAGAACCAAGTTGTTCCCAAAACTGAGCACTGTGGCGCTCCACAATTTACTTCACACACCTCAGAGTACTCCTTCTTTATGCCCACTATTTTATCGTTAACTAATTTTCAATGCATTTGGCAACTTCGCCCCTACTTTATTTAATTTTAACATTCGAAGTAATCTTTATTGATGTACTTTATCAATGGCCTCTACAAATTCTATGTAAATAACGTTCACTGTCATCCTTCCATTTATTATGCTAGTATCCTTCTCCGTGAATTTTAATAGATTTGTTAAGCACGATTCCCCTCTAGAAAACTCATGCTGACTATTTCTGATTAAATTAAACTTGTTTAAATGGATTACTATGTCTTCTTTGTTTATTGGCTCTAACAATTTACAGACCATACTCGTTAAACTCACCATTCTATAATTTGCTCGATCAGATTTTTTGCCCATTTTGAATAAGGGGAACACTCCAGCATCGTTTCAATCCCTGGAGTAATCTTTTTTGCAATATATTGAGAACATAGTTTAGCTACCGGTTGTACTAGCCGGTCCCTAATTTCAAACATCAATTTTGGATGAATATCATCTTGACTTCGATATTTGTTCAATTTCGATCTTTCCAATTTTGTAAAAACTATTTGCTCCGTAATACAGATTTATCTTAATCCCACTGTATCCACTTATGTTTGAAAAAATGTCTATGGTTTCTGGGATCTTGAGTTAGTCATCTATTGTTAGATTGCGAAAGTACTGAATGAGTAAATTAGCTGAATCAATCTTCTCACTTATTATTGTTCTATAGCTATGTTAACTATGTAGCTATTCTACATGTTAAATACAAACATTGCCAGTTATGTTCTTAACAAACGGCGTTGACTCAACAAGTGTGTTTTTCTACTTTCCTTTTTTATTTCTGGAAAGTTGAAATCCTCCATTAACAATAATGTCCCTGCACACTTGCTTTGTATATGCTACTAATCAGCTCCTCATCTTTTTCTTTTTGACTCAATGGACACTTGCATCATACTCCATCCTGTTTTACATCCCCACATTCTAGTTTTCCATATACACTTTCATTTTTGTGTTGCCGATCGTCTCTGGTAGTGATATTAACTAAATTCGTACAGTATAATAAAACGTTATCTCCCTTATTCGTGTCTATAACTACCCTATCTTTCCGTAACATTTTATTTCACGCTATTTCAAGTTCACTATCTGCAATGTCCTCATTTCTCCACTCGCCAATTTGTCATAACGGATATCATTGCGAATGCGACCGTCTCTCATGTGACGAACATGATCAAGGCATCGTAGTCTTCGCTACCTAAGGGCAGTGCATATGCTTGGGAAACCAGCGCAAGAGTGCATCTCTGTCACTTTGTCCTTCGTGTAATTGCAATAATGTATCGTAATCGCTGTAGATGGAAGGTGTTAAGCGTGTATTTGACTTAGGTTGACCAATTCTCGCTTTCATATAGAAATGTGCAGACAACACATGCATTGTACACTATGACCTTTGTTTTAATTGTCAGTTTCTGGTTTTACCAAACACGCGTTCGGAGGCGAGCAAATGTAGCAGCAGCTTTGCCGATGCCATTGTATATTTCTGGGTCTAGAGACAGCTTGTCATTGATTAGGGATCCCAGGTATGTGAATTGATGCACAATTGCCAGTTCATAATTAACGATGGGAAAACATGGCGTTGCATCTACTTCCTGTCTCAGCCCATATGTTTTGTTGAGACTTATTTGAGACCAACATCTTTACACTCCTGTAAGAAGCGATCTATCAACATCGTTTAGCGGAAAGCAAGTCCCTGATGATGATCTTCCTGATCTACGTTCTGGCCTTGAGCCTTGCAAGGTTAAGCAGACTGCCTAGAGTGAAGGCTAACCCTATTATATCTCATTTTTCTTCTTCTACATGCAATTCCAGTTTTAATTTGTATAAACTTTTATTCTCACATTTGCAAAGAAACATTTTAGTCTGTAATTTTTTTAATTTTTTCTAAATTCTGCTTTTGCTTTTGCTATCAATGGAAACCAATCCTATCACAAGACTGCTAACAATCGAAACCAATCATATCACAAGATTTCCACCAATTGAAACCAATCATATCACACGACTGCTAACAATCGGAACCAATCTTGTAACACAGCACAATCAAGATCAAACCTGCAGAACCTTTCTTGTAAAAGTGACCTCCCTCTCACGAGATTTACTTGCATGTGGTGCGAGAATTACGCACCACTGAAAGGATAACCGTTGATTGATATCCGTCCAACCAGTTCGGAAGATGCCAATCCAATCAAGCGGAGTATCGTTCACACGTGACCCTAGAGTATACGTAACAGTGGCGTCAGCTTCTGGCGCGTATATGGGACGCACATTGGTGAACAGTACCAGCTCCTGTAGAGCGAAAGAGAAACGCAGCATGTAACAACGATAGTATTTTTACAAGAACATTGCTGGTACAACCGTCATCCCAGTATCAGCATCATCATGAGCGGTTTGGCGCGGGCGATTATTGATCTCCATCCACCTCTATCATATGTTCCGTTTATTAACTCTGTTTACTGTTCACCGTGTCATTCCTTCAGGCTGTTAAATATTTTCACTGTCTCTATATTTCTTTCCTGTTATTTTGCCATTGTCGTAGTATGTACTGACACGCTTCTTTTCATGAAATGTCCGGACCAAAAGTGACTATCTTGACTTGACGATTGCAATGAGTTTGTGCTTCTTTAAGTATCGTCTCGTTAGTCTCATTTGCAGTCCAAGGAATTCCTAACATTCATCCCATATGACTACTTTCTCCCACGTTATTAAGTTGTGTCACCATATGTATGTCATATCTGTGGTATATGCTATTGTCGATCCATGCACACATAATGAGTAAAACAGTTAATCCATACTTGTTCTTAGTCTACCTTTTGATCCAAAAACAGTGCTACCTGGTGTTATAGGTTCGGCGTATTGATATAGGTCTGGAGACATTATGCCATTTATTTCAACACCTGTATTTGCATACGTTTCATACTAATTATCAGGAAAAAAAAAAAAACTCGCTTTAGTTTTGTAATTTGTCCAATGTTGGTGTTCGACGCAAAGGTGGTAAGAAGATATATTGTGCTGAGAAATAAATACTGTTTGCCGCTGCAGTTATCACATAGTGTTCAATGAAAGTTATTGTATTTCATCGGATGCATAAGAAAAGGACTGTTATATTGTTTTGTTGGAACACGTGTCTCCAGGCTAAGAGGCATGCATGCTTATCGCTTGACGGCGTGCTGCTCTTCTCCATCTACTTGCACGATCTTTATCAACATCCTCACTATTACCACGTACGTCTTGCTTACCACCTTCATTTTCCATAGAATGTCCGCAATAGTGACCCGTATAATTCCTGCCAATCACCCCGTCCCATGAAACAAAGTCAGAACCCACTCGAGCATTGACGTCACCCAGAATGATCACATTATTTTTCTTTGGTTCAGCGTCGATTATTGTCTTAAGATCATGTTAGAACTTGTCCTTGGTGTCTTCCGAGTTACTAATAGTTGGTGCATATGCACTGATGATGGAGGCTTGTTTGTTTCTGGTCAAAGTGATCCTCAGTACTATTAGACGGTCATTAATCCCTTTTTGAGCACTAGAGAGACCACTAACCAAGCTTGATTTTATAGCAAAGCCAACACCTGACTCAAACCGGTTTTCGACTTCACGTCCTTTCCAGGACAAAGTATACCCGGCATCAATTTCTGTAAGTTGGTCCTCTTCTGCCCAGCAAGTCTCATCAATTTCTGTAAGTTGGCTCTCGTCTGCCCAGCCAGTCTCACCAATTTCTGTTAGTTGGTCCTCTTCTGCCCAGCCAGTCTCACCCATTTCTATAAGTTGGCTCTCTTCTGCCCAGCTAGTCTCACTTAGAGTTGCTATATCAATTATGTATCTGGCAAGCTATGTGGCAATCAGAGCTGATCTTGTCTCAGGTCCGCTGGCTTCAGACCGATCCATGACGGTACGAATATTCCATGCACCATCTAGCAAGTTCATTGTTTTTGTTCTGTTATCCTTAGACAACTGCGTTCGTGAAAAGTTCGTGAATAGTCTGTGACAAAGTAGCTTGCGCGTAAATTTGATTATAGTGGAGGAGAGTTGCGCACGTTATCCTCACTCTCTCGTCCTAAGCTATCTTTATTAAGTGGCCAAGATGACTCAGGACAGAAGAGGATGACGATTTTCGTAGCGTTTTCTACCGAAGCCTTTCCAGCGATCAGGCATCACACAGTGCAGTGGGGGCAGACATGGAGCAGCTCAATGACCTATCCTCAATGGTAATATACATACAGGGGTTGGCATGCCTGAAACCAACATGAGACAACAGGCACATTCCGATCAAGTTGTGATGTTGTTCACGAACCAGAGACAGAGTTAGAACCAGTTTTGTTAATGAGGGCGCACTACCCATCAACAGTTAGTGGCCGACATTCTTAAAGGTGAAGTCTAGCCTGTTTCTAGCGCTCGGACTCACTAAACATGAATATTCAGTGCTGCGATCGCACTATGGCCTTAGCCACGCTTTGTGTTGATAAGAATGACCCGAACGAAACACAGAAGAGCTATCATAAAGTTCACACGGAATATACGGTCGAGTATTTCCCATTTGAAATGCTGTCGTTCTACGTCTCGTTGTATCGGCTTGGCTGTCATCGATAGCCTTGACCTAGGAAATCGTTGGTCAGCAAACTCTCTACGTCAAACGTTTTAGGCCTCGGTAGCTGCGAGCCCACCCGTTATCGCTAATAGGGATTCATGGATACATTGTGCTTAACGACGGTAAACTAGACGGTAAACTAGGTATATACATGCACACAAACTTCTACAGAACACGGCCCTGACGGCTAGTCCTTAACTGAGAAAATGAATGTCCGATTTGAAACACGCTAATAACCTCAATAAATAGAAACAGGGGAGCGAATCGTGAGCTCAGCCTGCCCATAACTAGTCCATAAACGTATATACAGGTACCTGTCAAGTGGCTTTACGGAGGAATGTTTTGAGTGCTGCAAAGTTACAAGGACTGGTCAGCAAGTATTCACAGACAAGTGATGCTACATAAGGAATGTAAGCCTCGTACAACGTGAAAAGGATAACGAGTAAGTATTCACAAAGTGAAGTGGTTTTTCATATGAATATGACGAGTCTCGCTGAAAATAACACTGACATTACCAATCAATCGGGGACGGCGTGGGCTAGTGGTTAATGACACGGCTCACAGCCCGAAGGTGCTGGATTTCCTCCGCACCACAGCACCTCGTTACCCTAGCGAAGCAAACCCTTAGAACATACAGGAGTAAGCAGACACTTACATAAAATGCATGCCGGACTCAGATGCACTGTTCCGACAGGCGCAAAATAAAAACATTGTGCAGTCACACCACCTTGGGGAATAGAAGAAATAAGGCGAGCAAGAAAAAAATATAAATAAATCAATCAAATCGATCCAAGCCTGTATTTGTATTTGTATTTCTGTATTTGTTGTTGAGTGAGTGTTATGGATGCGTTGCTGTCTTTCTATTGATGGTCTTCACATCTGCATCTGTACCATCTGATGTACGAAATGCATTCCTCAAATAGGTCAAGGCTTCAACCTCTTCCAAAGGCTGTATTAATAAGGTTCGTTTTAAAGGACATTAGTATTACAATCTAATTCAGCAATGTCATTATATGTATAATCGATTTTACCATCCCCATAGAATTCCAGCTGTAAGGTACAAGATATTGACTAACATTCTACGTCATATCCACAGAGTGTACCTAAACAAGAAATGTGTTGCCAAAGACTAAACAACGAGGTGAAGATTGACACGACAAACCAAATAGCAGCGGGCCACATGATAAGCGTTCGTTTGTAACAATAGCCAGGAACTCCCAGACCCGCTTTATATTTTTTCTATTCGCAACAGAAAATAAGAAAATCCACTATAATTCACCACAACTGTGTCAGCAAAACCATTTTCGACGGAGATTACAAAAGGGCTACAACCATTAAAACAAAACATGTTAATATAAGTTATCAATTATATCCCGTACTCAAGATACTTGGTCATCAACATACGATCTGATGGGAGATGAAATGATGAAACAAAGAAGAAAATAGCCTAAGCAAAGTCACTCTTCTAGCGTGTTAGGGGAATCTTGGGGAAAAAAAAACCATGACTGAATTTAAGGCAGATAGTTCTTAGATGCTGGCGGACCCAGTGGTCTTGAGGTAAGGTGTTCGTCACATGTGCTGGATATCGCTGGTTCAAAAACGACTATCTTCATAATTAGGCAGTGCCACCAGGTTTGTGACGTCACGAAATGGGTTGGATGTAAACATTGGTACCGGTTGGAGTTCTATGATGATACGAGGTTTGTTAGTGACATCAACCACATAGACCACATAGACCACAACGACCACAACGAGCACATAGACCACAACGACCACAACGACCACAACGAGCACATAGACCAAACGAGCACATAGACCACAACGACCACAACGAGCACATAGACCACAACGAGCACATAGACCACAACGACCACAACGACCCCAACGAGCACAACGAGCACATAGACCACAACGACCACAACGACCACAATGAGCACATAGACCACAACGAGCACATAGACCACAACGACCACAACGACCACAACGAGCACATATACCACAACGACCACAACGAGCACATAGACCACAACGACCACAACGAGCACATAGACCACAACGACCACAACGAGCACATAGACCACAACGACCACAACGAGCACATAGACCACAACGACCACAACGAGCACAACGACCACAACGACCACAACGAGCACAACGACCACAACGACCACAACGAGCACAGCGACCACAACGACCAGAACGAGCACAACGACCACAACGACCACAACGAGCACAACGACCACAACGACCACAACGACCACAACGAGCACATAGACCACAACGAGCACAACGAGCACATAGACCACAACGAGCACAACGAGCACATAGACCACAACGACCACAACGAGCACATAGACCACAACGAGCACAACGAGCACATAGACCACAATGACCACAACGAGCACATAGACCACAACGACCACAACGACCACAACGAGCACATAGACCACAACGAGCACAATGAGCACATAGACCACGACGACCACAACGACCACATAGACCACAACGAACACAACGACCACATGAACCACAACGACCACAACGAACACAACAAACCATAACGACCACAACGACCACAACGAGCACATCAACCACAACGACCACAACGACCACAACGACCACAACGAGCACAACGACCACATAGACCACAACGACTGCATCGAACACAACGAGCACATCGACAAGTATTTTTCAGCGATCCAGAAACATAAATATCGAAAAAAAGAAACGAAAATGAAGTAATGTACTTGATATTTGATCTATCGTGTTAAAATATGGAGTTTAATATAGATAAATGTACAGTCATCCACATGGGTAGATCCAATATGGAACACATTTACAGAATGAGCGGGAACAATATTAGAATGATAGATAATGAAATGGACCTATGAATTATAATAGAGTATACAGGCAAAATGAATGAGTAAGTTCAGGTAGCAGTGAATAAGCCAAATGCAATATTAGGTATGATAAAAAGAAATATTAAACATATTAGTAAGGAAATGATTGTCACACTGTATAAAGTATTTATCAGACCTAGATTGGAGTAATGTGTACAGTAGACGAGATATAAGCATGCTGGAAAGGGTACAAATAAGAGCGACAAAGCTGATAGTGAGATTCCAGAATTACAGTTTTACAGAAAGACTCAGAAAAAACCGGCCTACCAGTGTCTAGAAAAGAGAAGAATTCGAGGTGGCTTAATACATTTCTATAATATAATCAACAGAAAGGATGAAGTAGACTATACGTCACTAAAGTAAGTTTTTCAAAGTTTAACAGGCTACAAGAACTAGAGGGCACATCTTCGAACTATTTAAAGACAGATTTATATTAGATATTAGGAAACATTTCTTTATTCACAGAGTGGTCAATGATTGGAATGCATTGACACAGGATGTGGTGGGGGCAGGTTCAGTTACTACATTAAAAAATAGATTGGATGATCTCAATCATTATCGGTGGATTGTAATAAACTGGTTGTATAAAGACTACGTAGAACCTTCTTGACCAGTGTAATTAATTCCAAGTAAAAAATTGACTTAAAGAAACTAATAGTATTATCATTAAGCCTAACACAATTGTTTTATTTAGTAAGATGGCCGGGCATTTGTTGCTGCGCTCTCGACTCACTCCGGTGTTTGTGTCGAGTTTTCTGACGTTTGGTGGTTACAGTTCGGATTATATTTCACAACTCCTTCAACAGGTGGTACCAAGAGCGTTATTTTGTAGAATTGATGGGCTTTAGATCGGTTATTCTGTTTGTTATGCTTCATTTCGTTGCATTTTAGTCCTGGCTCAAACCGCGCTAAGACGAGCCCATGACGGAGTTCAACGTTCCACTTAACTGCCCACCAGAACTCAGTCCAGATTGTCACTAATCAAGGACCTTTCTGTCGGGACAGAAGATTACTTCCTCTTGCCCGCCCCTCCCTCCACTGGAGGTTACACGATACCTCTCCGAACCTCGTATTTTTTGCAAAGCAAGAGTCACGCTGACCAGAAGGGGAACACAATGAGAACCCTCGGCGGCGGACACGTAAGAAACAGGAAGTTTGACACGGAGAGACAGGGAAATCTTGTCACAAAAATTCGTCTAATACACTCCTCACAGTAGTGTTTTCTACTGTATCATCTAAATTATCAAACAATTTCCTAAAGTTGATGTAGCCATTTTTAAGCGTTAAGGTTCTCTGAACACGTAGCTTTCTTTCATCTTCCTGTAACTGTTGCAGTGAGATATGGTAGTTGCCTCCTGGCATTTCTCTATATTCACTAAATCTTTCTTCTAAATTATCTATCTGGAATGTTGCTGTTAACAAATATTTGCATGTCTCTTCAGTAAGAAGGTACGTGATAACTTCTACCATTGCCATGCTGGAATGTCGAAGGGAAAAACACGTTTCTTTTAGTGATTTATGTATGTGCAGTTTGCTCGGCTTCTCCCAAACATCAAGCCATGTGCATCTATTTTTAAGAACGTCTAGTCTACTGTCTTCAACTGATGTGAACGGTTGCTTGTCTTTGTTCTTTTCTCTGGTTCTCAGTGATAGACTATGAACATTTATCTTGCTCCAACACTTCACAATAATTGATAACAATTCCACTGTGCCTCCACCCCCCACCCCAATCCAGACAGACTATCAAAGTTTAGTCATTCTATTGATAATGCAGCTATGGAGCTCTCAACAAACACTTTTAGAGCTAGAGAAGCCTCCTACCTCTCAAATGGTGATGGGTACAATGACTTGAGTGACAGCTTATATGTTGATGGATACAATGACTTCAGTGACAGCTTATATGTTGATGGATACAAGGACTTGAGTGACAACTTATATGTTGATGGATACAATGACTTGAGTGACAGCTTATATGTTGATGAATACAAGGACTTGAGTGACAGCTTATATGTTGATGGATACAAGGACTCGAGTGACAGCTAATATGTTGATTGATACAATGACTTGAGTGACAGTTTATATGTTGATGGATACAAGGACTTGAGTGACATCTTATATGTTGATGGATACAAGGACTTGAGTGACAGCTTATATGTTGATGGATACAAGGACTTCAGTGACAGCTTATATGTTGATGGATACAAGGACTTGATTGACAACTTATAAGTTGATGGATACAAGGACTTGAGTGACAACTTATACGTTGATGGATACAAGGACTTGAGTGATAGCTTATATGCAGATTTAACTAATTTCACATTGTGTAGTTCAAGTTCGAAAGTGAGAAAAAGATGCTTCATGTAAATGTGTTATGTTTAAAAATGTGGATACAAGAAAGTCAGTTGGTCATCTTTTTGATTGATCCAGTTACTCACTAGGGGACGGCGTGTGCTCGTGTTTAAGTGACACGACTCATAACACGAAGGTGCTAGGTTCGATCCCCATCACGGCACCGGCCGTCACCCCGAGGAAGTAAGCCCTTAGAACATGTAGAAAGAATCAGACCCTTGTATAAAAGACATCCAGAAGTCGGATACACTGGGCCGACATCGCAAAATAAAGACCACAGTGCAACGCACACCGCCTTGAAGATTAGAGAAATCAGGCGAATGCAGAAAAAAACACACACAAAACACACCAAAAAAAACAACAACAAAACTCACTGACTTCAGAATGTGAGCTGTATCAATAATAAGAAATACGGATCGTTTCGGATAAGCAGAGTTGTGAACCTTCGTTTTAATATAATTTGACAGACACATTTAAAAATATTTTCCTGTTTATAGAGTCATTGTCTGTTATGATAGACAATATTGTAAAACAAATGCTCTCCAAAGATGTGATCAAACTGTGCAATAGTATGTTAATTTCCTCAGCTGATAAATTTCCCACATGAATTAATATAACAACATATTTATATGGTGAAATCACACTGAAGAAAAGTACCGCATGCACAGATTGTGCGGCTTCATCTATTTTGTTTGGTGCTCCACAAACAACTTGATTCTCCTTGTAGGAAAACCGGTTTTATTTGGACATGTTTCTCATGGGATTGTAGGAAAGCTGCTTTACATTCTTCTTGACATGGTCCAGAGAATTTTCTTTAACATAATTCAGTGATATGTTTTCCAATATATTTTGTAGTCGCCTAAAATGTTAAATTGTGAGAGCTGCGAAGTTGTAAAGATACCTATATTCAGCTGATGACTTCATATACAACATCAGAGACCAGATCGATGTCTATGATGTGTACCTGTGTTGTTAGTTTTGAAGCAAACATTAATTTCAATTGTTCTATCATAAATAGCAGTTTTTTTTCTGTTCTGCAAGAGAGGAAATCTCCAGATTTACAAATAATGAAATATTTTCTACCGCACTGCCAATATAAGTTGCATTTGCATCATGAGGAGCATTATTTACATATTTATTAAGGTGATCCATCAGTGTCTCTACTTGTGATAACTTTGTGAGGACATCTGGTTGTTTGCATTGTTTCTGCAAATCAATGATTATTCCTTTAGTGAATGCTGAAAAGTGATGGGTTTGACCAATTTTGAGTACTTTTTAAAGAGCCGGTATGCCATCTGCACCACATCAAATTTAAAAATTAAAAATATAATCTTCTTTGACAATTCTACAGTCGTTCTGGGTGTTCTCATTCAAAATTTGCCAAAGCTTCTCTACATTTTCAAATGAATGTTTCTCTATGTAATCAACATGACTTGCCATGTTCTCAGTCAATGGTTTGTCAATGAATATATGTTCTTGTTTCACAGGGTTTGTCCGCTTCGAAGTTCTGGGACTAGTAGACGATAAGTAGAATGGACAACACAAATTGTTGGGAATGCACCAGAACAAAGCTTTGATTTTTTACCTGGGAACTGTTAGTACACTACCATCATCACGTGTTACAGAATCAGTTTTCATAACTCGATGGAAATGTTTATCACACACAACAGTATTATCTGTAATTTCACAATTATCATGAGGTATCACTTTTCGCCATTTTGTCCTCAGACCTTCATTTTTTAGAAAGGCAAATGCTGTTACATTCTCTCAGGAATAATTATTTGATTTATAGTTTGATACACTCACGATCTAGGCATTTTAAACACTTAATTAATTAAATCTAGAAAACAAATGTAAAGTGGTTGATGTAAAAACGTATTTGTATTCCGATTATATCTAAGTCAGAAACACAGAGTCGTGTTAATATGGTTACAGAAATGTACGTCAGCTGTAGCACGGCCTTAATATGAAGATGGCCGTGGTTCAAATAACGGCGGAGAGCGGAATTTGCTGACGTGGATCATCTGGTAAAAATGTGATCTCTGACACACGGCACGAGGTACGAACAATGGGCAGGCAAGAACAGAGATGACTGGAGACAACAAAAATGTGGTCTTACAGTAGAATGTTGAGAATTTCATTGCGAGGTACAAACACAATGACATCATATGGTAACAACTGGATAAAGCGTCATCCGTTACCGGCACGTCATGAAAAGAGGTGGGGTTTGAACACTCGGTAACAGCGGGAAACTCGCAGAAAAGGGCGACAGAGAGAGGCGGAGAGAAAACAAATGGACGGCTTGAAGGAATGGCATAGGAGAAAATCAGCAGCGGAATTTATACACGGCATCTATGTGAAGAGGAAATGGAGATATATGCCTTTCCGTTGTGCTAGTAGCCGTTAAGCTGTCATTGTTTGAGGTCTTGCTACTGGGAGTTTCCAACCATCACTATCGATTGTCTCCCATGTTACATAATCACATTTCCAATCATGCTGTTCTCCAATTGCATTTGCACTGTTAAAGATAAGCCACTTCTGGAGACAACTCACCTGTATCTCAGAAGAAACTACTAAAGTATCTACTGCCTGTTAGTTAGTTTTTATATTTGCCGGACGAGAAGCCCAGGTTACAGTGTACGTGTCAGGTTGCTAGATGAGATATCAGAGATCTTACAAGAAACACAATTCAATCTGCCCGCGGAGCTCGGAAAAAGTGAAGAGGGAAATGCAATAAGTAGGTATCGAGATAATTCGAGGACAGCGTGGGCGAGTGGTCTGGAAGTCGATAGTTCTGTGACATACGTTGACATCCATGATAAAGGATGTATATGTTTTTTCGTTCTATAGGAGGTCATTTAATCACGTAACCCGTTGTGTGTGGCAATTTATGGCCCATTAGCATTTTCTCTTCATTCATATTAATTTATTGGTGGAGTGCATCACACCAGTGAAAATAAAGGAATCAATAATAGTATAGAATAGTATAGTATAGTTTAGCATAGTATAGCATAGTGTAGAATAATACAGAAAAGTATAGTATAAAGAAAATTGCCTGGTTACGCAGAGAAAGAACATTCCGTTATGTCGGAAAATGTATGACGTTTAGCACCCGTTACTGGCACGATACTCTCTACCCAGCTGTAAATCGGTACTTGGCTTACTGTTAGGGCAGAAAAGACAGCGACAAAAAGAGGTGGGCACACGCTCTAATAAACACGCTGAGGTCAAGTACAATGAAGCCTTTATCCAGTCGTCCCCGACAACAGTGTATGCTATGAATTTGTATTGAACTGCTGTACACATTTTGTCTAGCTAAGTTAATTGTTTGCCCCTTTACGAGTTCTCTCCTTCCTCTATACGTTGCTAGCTCATGTATTTGTTAGTTGTTACATTTTCCGTGTCTGTTCTTCGTCTTAGAGATAATCTGACCATAGATATTTGTGTGTTTCCTATCTCCGATGAAGGTCTATTAGTCGTAACATAAGTGCAGTGTATTCTCTCGTCTTAGAGCATAATCTGACCATATACATGTGTCTATTACACATGATTTTAATCCACACTGCCGCCTCAACCTTTTATTTCATATTTCATAAAAAAGAACTTGTTCTTGAAAGCGAGCTACCTTTCCCTCAATTTACATTTCAATGATCATACGTCTAGTATGCGTATATGTGTCATGCTCCGTATTTACCTACAACAGGCTGACATTGCACTGTTTGTAGCAGGTACTATTATGACACTTCTACGTTACACAATTCCGTTGTTGAATCCGGGTAGAACCTGTTTTGAAAATGGTGTAATTGTTCGAACAAATCTACACGTCTATATACTGAATATGTTTTCTGTGTACACACACTCCGTGCGGAAACCAAGCATGAACTGTATTACAGCGCGCAAAGGTAATGTAAAACACGGTCTCGTGTAGTAAACAACTTCCATCGGGGATTTGTCACAGATAATATTTAAATTAGTATCAGCCAAATTTGTTGTTACGTTTTAAAAAAGACGAATATGTTTATGTGTTGTTTGTTGTGGAGTAACCAGATTTGTCCACTCTACCTCATCTCCATTTGTAATTACATAAGATTTGTATAGCTTTGTAAGACAACCGCATCGTGTGCCTGTGGGTCAGGCTGTAAAGGAAGATGACAACCGTCAGGTTAGTTCCCATGATGTCTCAACCGTCAGGCTAGTTCCCGTGATGCCTGAACCGTCAGGCTAGTTCCTGTGATATCTGAATTGTAAGACTAGATCATGTGATGCCTGAACTGTAAGACTAGATCCTGTGATGCCTGAACCGTCAGACTAGTTCCTGTGATATCTGAACTGTAAGACTAGATCCTGTGATGCCTGAACCGCCCGGCAGCATGTCGTGGTGTTTACACCGGCAGACGGGTTATCGTCAGCTTTTCATGAAGCTTATGCCGTCAGACATATTCTTATGATGGACTCGACTTGTTTGCAGTTTACATTTAACTCCGTCCAATGCTGAGTTTAGTGTTAACTAATTAGACTGATAGGTCATACCGGAGAATGTCCTGTAGAACAGTCTCTGCACTCTGTTAATTTCGTTCACATGTAAACACCGGTAAAGCGGACAGCAACAAGTAGTACAGTCTGCTATCTCCTGTTCTGAGGCAAAGAATTGTGATCTGTCCATGTCGGTGAGTCGTATTCTAGTCGTTGTTGTGTTGGTTATGTTCTATTTTGAAAGCCTGAACAGCTTTTCCTGTATAAAAATATGTGATCTGAATGTCTTCTTGTTCAAAAACACTTACTCTCTTTCCAAGCCAGTCTGCCTTCCCGATTACACCCTTTTCTATTTGTAAAAAGCATACTTCTCAATCCAGTTTACTTGGATCGTCTTATAACATGTGTTTATCAACAAAGCACCATCTCTGACATATATCTAATGTCCACAGCGATCATCTTCCTTCAAAACATGTGTACAAGAAAAAGCACATAGGTACTTGTACGTATTTTGTTTTCCCATACATCATTTTCAGGGAAGCGTTGATCTCTGAACATTGCCTTATAGTTGCCTTTTTATTCATATATTCCGTGGGGATTCCGTGGCGAAGTGGTTAAGCCGTCGGTCTCATGATCAAGTGGTGTGGGTTCGACACCGAACTCCGCCGTCTTTTTCACGGGTCCTTGATGCGGAGTCGCCTGCATCTCGTAGTCGCCCCCTAGTCGTCTTGCCCTTGACTTGCCCCTGGGGTCGGACGGCACGAGACGAGAGAGTGAGGATAAAATGTAGCGCGGTTAATCCTTACTAAAAATGTGCTAGCAAAATTAATGATCCCATCATCGTCTACAATGGACGGCGGCCTTTGCCTATTCCTATATATAGCCACCTTTTTCTGAAATTAAATTTTTGTTCACACTCATTTCTAAGAAAGCATACCGTTATTAATAAAACCAGTTACACCACATGGATAAGGGGTAGCTTATTTTGTTCTTGCTTGGTGTGTTTTCTATGTTGAACTCTGATGTACTATAGTTGGTGCCTTTTGCCCAGTACATACCACTTCACCACACATTTCGATTTCCTTAGGTAGTTGTTAGGTACTTGTCCAGCGAAGATGGTGATAGCGTCAGACATGTTTAATCATATGTTACTGCATATGATTATACAGTCCGATTTGAGCGTGACAAACTCTACCGCACGTAGGGCACGCATGATCAGGATTTGTAGTTTGGCAGTCCTGCATTATTTTCTTTCCTGCATCTCGCTTCTCCTGACCCTCCGTGATGGTCCTCTGCTCAACCTTTTGCCAAGCTGAGCGGTTCGGAGCAAGCAGATCCCAGTCAGCAACATCAATGGAGGAACTTTTCAAAGAAAGCTTTAGAGCGTCTTTGTGTTATTTCTTTTGTCCCTTCTGTCCTGTCATGAGCTCACCATTCAACATCTGACATGCGAACAACCTGTCCTGTCCATATGTTCTGAGGGCTCCGTAGCAGCGTATGGATGTCATATATTCTAGCCCTGCTGAGGACTTTAGAGTTCGGCACTCTGTCCTGCCAACCGATCCTGAGCTGAGAAAACAATTTACATGGATGGAACTGATTAAATTTCCTGAAATGCCTCCTATAGACTGTCCATGTTTCGCATGCGTACAGAAGGGTGATTAACACAACATCACATTACACACTAATCTTGGTGGCAACACCGATTCTCTGCCGGTCCCAAACATTTCCTCCTAGTCTTTCGAATGCAGCACTCGCTTGGAAATCCAGTTGTGGACCTCGGAGTTAATATTCCTTTCTCTGTTAAGGGTACTGCCAAGGTAGGTAAAGCTATCAACTGCTTTAGGCGTTGTCCCTGTACAGTTAGGCTACTGCCAAGGTAGGTAACGCTATCAGCTGCTTTTAGGCGTTGTCCCTGTACAGTTAGGCTACTGACAATGTAGGTAAAGATATCAACTGCTTTTAGGCGTTGTCCCTGTACAGTTAGGCTACTGCCAAGGTAGGTAAATCTATCAACTGCTTTTAGGCGTTGTCCCTGTACAGTTAGGCTACTGCCAAGGTAGGTAAAGCTATCAACTGACTTTAGGCGTTGTCCCTGTACAGTTAGGCTACTGCCAAGGTAGGTAAAGCTATCAACTGCTTTAAGGCGTTGTCCCTGTACAGTGACGTTTGGTTCGCGGTAGGGCTCCTTGGGCGCAGGTTGAAACATTACCTTCGTTTTCTTGGTGTTTACGGTAAGACCAAAATCAGTGCACGTAGTTGAGAACTCATTCATGGCGAACGACTGTTTTTTTCTGGACAAACGAATTTCGGATTGATTTTCCAGAGTCCGTCCATATTGACGGTGTCACAGGTTTTTTCAGGTCAACAAAAGTCGTGTACTAATGACGATGCTGTTTCTGAAATTTCTCTTGGATTTGACGAACCACAAAAATCATGTAAACCGCTCAGAAACCACATTTTAATGTTTTTGCTTAATTTTCAATTGGGTCAATTGTTTTTTTTTGACGAGTCAGAAGCAACGCGATGTCCAACTATGATCATTATGTTTCACCTGACCCTGGCGCAGGGTACTACTTTAACCAGTATGTTTCACCTGACCCAAACGAGAGGTACGACTTTGATCTTAATGTGTCACATGACGCTAACCGGAGATGCGATTTTTGATCATTATGTTTGACCTGACATTCATGAGAGTTGCAGCTTGGATCAGTGTGAATCACTTGATACTAACGGGAGTTGCTACTTTGGCCATTATGTTTCACCTGACCATAACAGGAGGTGCGACTTTGATCAATATGTTTCATCTGACCTTAACCAGAGATGCTACCTTATCCATTATGTTTCACCTTGCCCTAACGTGAGGTACTCCTTTGACCATTAGGTTTACACTTACACTAACATGAGGTGTGAGTTTGATCATTATGTTTCACCTGACCTTAACCGGAGATGCGACTTTGACCAGAATGTATCACCAGGTGCTAACGTGAGGTGCTGCTTTGAACATTTTGTTTCACCTGATCCAAACGCCATGTGCGATTTCGACCATTATGTTTCACCTGACCCTAACCTAAGATGCGAATTTGGCCATTATGTTTCACATGGCCCTTATTACGTCTTGCTCTCAGATTAACTGTAGGTTTTATGAAATGCGTTTTCCATCTTTTAATGTAACCATTTTCTTAAAATATATCCCAATGGTATTTATAAGCTATCCATTCCTGGCTCATTAATTATCACCAATTCGTTCTAATGAAAACAGTTGGTCAAATTGTTAACTGGCTCATGTATAAGATTAGATCCATGTACTGATGTGGCATCGTGTATGTGGCAATGATTTTACATGATAAGGTAGGAACTCCATTCACAATTCTGTTTAGTCGCCTTCTATGATGGTTAGTAAAGTTAATTTGGTTTCCCGTTCTCCTATTCATTTGTCCAATTTGAGCTATCCAATGTTGGTGTACATATTTTCACCAGTTTTAAATTTATATTCCTGGGTATGATGGCGTTAAATACGAATGTGGCAACATCAATCAAAAACATTATCAACTGCACTAAAATCATCAGAATCATAACCACCAGCAATACTATCACCAACATCATCATCACTAGCATAACTAAATCATTCCCCAGCACTATAATCGTCACCAAGAAATATATCATTATCATATGTATCATCGTTACAGAAAACAGCTTCATCATCTGTAGTATCATTATTGTGACTGACAACATAATCGCACCACCAGTACCACCATTATCACCAACAACAACTCCACTATTGTCAGTGGATCATCATCACCAAATGTTCCGTCATCGTTACCAATAACAACATGTTCACCATTCACCTTCGCAACACCAAAAACATCAGTGTCACCATCACCACTACTAACAACTACATCACTGACATCAACACAGACACAGTTGCCACACCATCACCACTACTAACAACTACATCACTAACTTCAACTCAGGCACACTTACCACACCATCACCACTACTAACAACTACATCACTAACTTCAACTCAGGCAGAATTACCACACCATCATCGTCACTAATATCATCATCATCATTAATCCTAATTCTGCTATCATCATCACCAGAAGTCATAGCACCACCTTCGTCATCAACAACATTATCATACTCATCAACACCAGCGTCACCATCATCACCACCATCCACAAGAACATCATGATGCCAGGCACCAAATACTAGTAGACTTACCTCCTTTGATCGAAAGCTCATACAATCATGTGCAATCTGGGTTGGACTGGCACTCATGATGGCGGCCACAAAGTCGGACTCTGGCCTCACGCCTCACTGTTTCCTACTGGATAGTTAAGCAATACAGTCAACGATAAATGCGGTCCTACACTTAACTGCAGTGGAAGATGAAGTGTTAGTGACCTAATTGTTCTAGCCGCTCGCTTTGTTTTAGATAGGTCAGGCATTTTCCCTGCTGTCTATCCTTACCTTATATATAGCCAGATATCCATGTCCAGTTGAGTGGACTGCATGTGGATACAATGGGGATGGAGGGAGTTAAGCCCGTTTCCTTTACTGCGATAAATTCAGTTCAGTCCTAGTGTTATCTCTACGGTGAAGAATGGCGACAATGCATGGCAAACATGTTCTGCTTCGTTCTTGAATGATAACATCCAGCATGCTTTCCTGGTCTATATGTTGGTCCCATCCTCCATCTGAAGGTGGTGTTTACCTCCTGCACGTTTATTAGTCTCAATCTCCAAAATGCAATAATGTTTACCTCCTGCACGTCTATTAGTGGTATCCTCCAACTGAAGGCTGTGTTTACCTCCTGCACCCCTGTTGGTCTGTTGCACCCCTGAAGGCGTTGTTTATTCCCGGTCCACTTGTTAATGTTATCCTCCAACTAAAGGCGTTGTTTACTCCTGGTCCACCTGTTGGTCTTATCCTCCAACTGAAGGTGTTGTTTACCTCTTGCACGTCTGCCCTCCGAGTTTTCTAACCAGTATTGTTTTCATCAAGTTGTTATAACCTTATAAGCGATCAAACATGTCAACTGTTAGACTTGATTTCGTTCAAGAATTATCTTTGCAAATCTAACGCCCTACAGTTTGCAGTATATGTTTCCTTTTCTTTTTAAGAAATGCGCGCCACTCGTCCACATTTCAAAGGCATCAACTGTCTTCTCCAATGGTTTGTTCAGTGTCCACATAACTGAGCATGGTATATGGTGAGAGGATACTCGGCAGGGGGAACGAACGTGAGGCCGGCTGGGCGGTAATGTAACAATTTTAACCGTCCAGAAAAAAGAAATTAGAATAAGTCGTGGAATTGTAGAAGAGAGCCGCAATACTAAATCTAACTAAAGAAGAAAATGCTTGCAGTCAGCTACGCCATCCTGTTGATGGTATCAGCCACAAGTAAAAGAACATCGCTCTGCTCCAGGCTAGAAGTGAGTCGGAAATACCATGTGAGAAAGGACAAAGATAATGAAAGATAATGTAGCGATCAAGGCAGGAAGTGCTGGCGACTTAGTTGGTAACTACACTTCCCAAATGCTTTGAACCACACAAAGGTTTTCCCACACAAATCGCGGTCCTTGTCGACGATGTAGAACAATCTTTATTGTATTAGATCGCAGCTTTAATCTCTCATTAACTAAACCTATGTTCTTTCTATTTTATGTTCTTACTTTCTTTATTAGTATTTCCATTAATTTCTTTGTCGTTAATTCCACCCACTAAATTATGTATACACATTGACTCAGATTGTGTATCACGTGATCCGCCCTGTTATTTATGTCGCATTGCCCGGCCACTCATACTGTTACGTGCATTGGTTGTCTGTCTATCTATCTATATATCTATCTATCTATCTGTCTATCTATCTGTAAATCTATCTATCTATCTATCTATCTATATGTGTGCCCGCCTGCCTGCTTGTCTGTATGTCTGTCTGGCTATTTGGCTGTCTGACTGCGTGCCTGTCTGCATGTCTATACATATATATATATATATATATATATATATATATATATATATATATATATATGGCTGCCTGTCAGTCAGTCTGTATGTCTCTCTGTCTGTCTGTCCGTCCCTCCCTCAGTTCCGCCTTCTCCCCCCAGACGTCGTTTATTTTCCATTAAAATGTATCGTCTTTCATTTGAATCTGTCTAGAATATTTCAACCGATTATTCGTTCTATCTCTATTCATTCGCTTTGGACATGTTTCTTCCATTTCTCTCCCTTTCTATGGTCCGTGATAAATCCTTTTTGTCTGCTCGTTCGTTCTTAACTTTCTGCATTTACACGTTCATTCATGTATGGCTTATATTTTCTTCTTGTGTCTAGTAATTATGCTCATTATTTTGATTCTATTGAAAGATCTACTCTGTGTTTTTGTATTCACATTGACATCTCTCGACTCGTAGGAAATGTGTTTATTTTTCATTCTTTCTTCTAAATTATCTAAGATTCCCATATTCAGTAGGTTGCTTTTTATTGTATATATTTATGTTCGTTGTAAACCTGATGAGGAATTAATGAGCTCCAGGGAGTTTATTGAACATGTTTTTGGCTTAAGGCAATGGTTAGCTGTGAGCTCTACTTTACTCGTCAGTTTGGGTGTCGTCGCTGACGGCCAGGTCAAGAGGATCACACTGACCACCACCCCACCTCACGTTCACAACAGTAAGGCCAGTTAGGTGGGGACTACTACTACTGTCATCCAGATACTTATCAGCTTACATATACGCCTTGAATTGAACTACTGCCACATTGTGTTAGTCAAATAGTGGTGAATGCTTGGAATGCATTACCACAGAAGATAATGGAGACAGGGACAATTAATACATTTAAGAAAAAATTGGATGCGCATAGCTTTTAGAGCAAGGCAATGTAAATGAAACTGGTTGTATACTGACTCTGCAGAGTCTTCTAATCCAGTATAAAAACGTTTAGTTAAGACCCAAGTCCTCTATTCCGTTGGTCTGTGGATGTGAGCAGAGCCGCTGTAACACATTTACATCAAGGTCAATGTCTTTGATCGCATATTTTATCTCCGGCGCGGTCATTCTCGCTTGCCCCGTGTAACCAGATCTTTGTGTAGTGTTGACGAGCAGTGGTTTGCTGGTAATGTTGCTTTCTAATTAGATGTCCGAATCACGATTTTTTTGTTTGCTTGTGTATTCAACACGTGGAATAATTCTCACAATATCACTGACATATTAATGTCTTATTCTTTTTTATTTCATTTCTCAATGTGACATGTTAGTCTAATTTCAATGACCCTAACTTTCCTCTCCTGTGACATGGACAAATTGCAGTTACAGAGATTCTCATTGCAGACACTACGGTGGGGAGCGACGTATTTGTGACTTCGTTATGCAAGGTCACATATTGTGTATGAGGTGGGTGACCTGTTCCCTTTCTTCCTACCCTTCTCTCTTAAGAATTTACCATTTATCCAATTTACAACTCTACTGAAACGCACCGGAAACTTGACCTATGAAGTGAGTGTTCTGTCACTGCGCTAACCTAATTTTTATGTTTTAGTTAAGTCTGAAACCATGCAGTAGAGGTTTACTGCAAATGCATTTTAAATGCATCGTTTAGTTCGCAAACGAAAGTTTAAGTGTTTAACTTGTGGGGATAGTTAGTAAGTCACAACAGATGATGTGTGGTATCTAGTTCGAATGTCTTCAACAGGGATGTCATCGTACCATATAAATGTTTCGTTGGGCCACTCAGTTTAGTGTTGTGTTCTCATGGAGTATGCCCGACTGGCTGAGCAGAAAACCAAAGATGCAGAGACGGGAAAGTGAGCCGCCATTATGTCACAAAGCAGCATCAACCGGTTACCAACGCCGTCCACGTGTTCTGCTCGTTCCGTAGTATGTGAAGATCCAGATCTATGGCCACGTCTAAGCACACACACCCACACACTCACACCGCCACACACACCCAAATACACACACGCACACACACACCCACACACTCACACACTGCCACACACACCCAAACACACACACACCCACACACACACGCGTCCACATATACCCACACACACACACACGCATCCACACACACACCCATACACACTCAGGCTTCACACACACACACACACATACACACACACACACACACACACCCACACACCACGTATATATGATCATGTCGTCATCTGTGTTTACTGGTGTCAACTACTACTTCATGTTGTCCTAGTAATGTAACTCTTAGTTCTGTTTTAGTTTAGTAGCGTCCACATTTATGTTACAAACAACTGGGTTATCGCCAATATTTCTGTTTTCCAGCTGTTCTCAACAATGTAACTACTAAAATTGCAAAAATTCATGTTGTCAAAACTCATCAGACAGCATACTGGAACATAATATGCTAAGTAATCCAGACTCGAACTACATACTATGCTAAGTAATCCAGACTCGAACTACATACTATGCTAAGTAATCCAGACTCGAACTACATACTATGCTAAGTAATCCAGACTCGCAATACATACTATGCTAAGTAATCCAGACTCGAAGTACATACGTTTATATGATATTGCGGATATACACACATTGTTATCCATTATTATTAGACATGGAAGAGCAAATACATATCATTGCTGATACAAATGATTGGATTCCGTTCTCGGTTTGCTATACTTTCTATTGACATTCATTTTAATTAGTTACGTGTTTGCCTTTGATCTGATCTGGTTATTCTAAATTTGTGTTTATTCGATGCGTCAGGCACCGTAAAAATCCTGTTCTCGTGCCAAACTTGTATTTTTCCCATGTTTATGTTAGAAGCACAAACAAATTAATATTATGTTATTCAAATAATATGCGATTTACAGTTCACCTTCTGACTCCCATTGATTGTACAGTACACCTGTATAAACAGTTATCGACATGTTTACTGCGTTGTAGCCCTAGTGTTACCAGATCCAGACAGGGGAGACAATAGTAACAATATAAACTACCTACCATACATGTTGGAAGAGGCGATTCGGAGGGGACATGACGCTATTAAAACTATCAGCTACAACATTTTCAAATGTATACAAGCTGTAGTACCAACCGTTTCCAGGCATAGTTCAGTGTATAAATTGTAGAGTCGCATTCACTACACCCATCGTCCCTTTCACATCACCACTGTTCTCTCTTCGATTTTCCCAAGGTGTGACATTTAACATTAAATTTCAAGTTATTCCCATGTATTGTCCCGTAACCCCCTCCCGACAAACAATATGTTCATCCGCCATTCTTTTCTCATCCTCGAACTCTTACCCTTCAAATTCTTCTCCATTCTCCATTAAACATCTCAGTTCTACGCCTCTTACTTCCTCTCACTACCGACCAATCCCTCCATTGAACTATTCCACAACCCACCTGCTCCTCGCCCATTTCATCAGTCATCAAACTAAAAATTCGCCCAACCCTTACCCCACGTATCATCTCTTTCAACCATAAACGACATATTCTGGTCCGCCTGTGTGAACAGAGCAAATAACAAATGCACAGAAAGTCGAACGGAAGTTTGGGCACAGATAAACTGCACATTTTAGATCCAGCCAAGGAGATTTGGACACGGTGGCCACAGTTGATATTTATCTTTGCTGCCTTTGTAAAATCTCATGTTCAAGTCGTACACAATTTGTTCTTCTGTTTTTAATTCAAGCATACCAACTGTGGTACAGGGAAAATGGCAGCTGAACATCTGCAGCAAAATTGGTCGACATACGAGGACCAGAGAAAGCACATGCGACCATCACCAGTGCCAACCACTAGACAAGCTCTATGGCAGTGTCAACAGCCTCAAGATGACTGCTGCTTTCTTTGAACAAATTCAAGTTGACGTCTCACAGCGTACGAAGAAGAAGAAGAAGGTATTCAATTATACTTGTGGAGTATCCAAATATCAAGATTCGAGTCACGTCCGAAGTGTTAAAAAAGCTAAATATGCGCAATTTAGTTCATTTTTTTGTACACATATATTTAGATTAGTTGGTTCACATTTGATATAAAGCAGAGTGAAGTCGCATCGCAGATAATGCAATCGGGGATACAGTATTAGATACTTCATTGTAGGATCTCCACAGCGTGTTTATGAAGTGAGGTCAAAGTTATCTTCCTATATGCCTCAAGTTCTTTAACAGCCATATCTCCATATATGGCTTGGTCGATTGGAGAGAGCGTGTTTGTTACATGGGTTGAACGCCTACCTTTGCTAAGAAAAGCTAGTGCTCTCTCACTAAGCTGATTAGACTTTCACACATTTGATGGCTTTGTTTAAAAATGTTAAAGACGTATGCTTCACCGAAATCTTAAAAGTGTGTGCTGATGATGTTTAGCTGGTTGGAACCATCCCGTATTACTTTCTACATAACAATGAAATAATTTAAGCAAGCCATATTCTGGTTTTCATATCCTGTGTACACCAAAGAAATGAAGCCACACCTATCTTCTGATTTGCTTTTTTGATCAATAGGTAAACAAGACTACAACAGCTGCATCGTGTCACTTTCAGGAAGTCTGCATGACATCACTTGTTGCCTTTTCCAGTGATAATTTCTAAAGCATTTACATGATTAGTAAGAAGTTTTAAAATCAATGTTTAACTCTATTCTTGGATACAAAATTCTCAATAGACAAGCATACAACTTGCGTAGGAAAGAAAACTTTCATAAAAGATGACTGCTACTTTGACGCCAGGCCAAAAACAGCCTATGGCTAAGGAATGAAACCATCACAATGAATTCTAGGACGGACGCGTTGAGTCTCAAAGTATTACAAACTATGATCAGGATCGGTGTAGAGAAGGCCAGGCAAAAACACCTCTGTTGGAGCCATAGCTGCGGATGGACAATGTGCAGGAACAAGAAATACAAGAAAAACGTGAATACGTATTTTACTATGTGCGTTACTGAGAAGCTCTGCATTGCACAACAGGCAAGAAATAGCAGCCACCGTAGCCCGCTACCACGAAAGAGTCATCAAGAGTGAAAAAAACTCAGTACACGTAGCTTCGAACAACAGTGCTAGTAAGGTTTCACTAGTGGTGTTCTTTCTTCCCTCGAATAGTTGTCCATCACAAGTGATGAAGACCACTCTCTTTGTTCAGCCGTCTGGACAGTCGTATCTCTTGCTGTGTCAGCTGAAATGGGTGACTTGCGCGGTTATTTGGATAAAAGGGAGGAAGAAACTGCGCCTTTTTGTCAACCTCACTCACAGAGCCTAAGCTACCTTTTGCCAGTGGCAAGACATTCATCGAGACGACTGGAGATAGCATAGGATGCAGATTTTGCCTCAGGGTTACCACCGAAGCCTTTCCGTAAACATGTAACCCGCAGGATAGAAAGGTTGGATGGCATCTAACGCAGTTTGTCGTGCCTTTTCGATAACCACAAGAGGTCGTATGGACAACACTCAGCGTGTGAGTGGGTCTGGCATCTCTCCCCAGCTGTATTGAACTCATCATAGTAGCATCTAAAATTCCCACACGCCAAATTCGTTTAAAGTGAACCGGCAGAACTAACCCGTGAAAAACGTCACAGGTATAAGCGTAGTGCTATTCAGCCGGCGTCCAGTCCAGGATAAACGGATGGATAAAATCACAAAAAAAAAGAACGAAATAACAAGTCCAGTCAGAAAACAACACCACGTTTCAGTGAACACAAGTGTAAGTCGTCGACTAGTGTGAATTCCAGGCAAATCCGTGGTCTAGCGGCATCCATAACGATCCAAAACAGTAGAGAAATGTAGACTCGCAGCCAGATACATGTTTACTCACTTTCTCTTTCGCTCAACGTCTATTTTGAATAGATTTGTCTTCGTTTCTTATTTGCATTTCTCGCAGCCATTAATACAGATTTTCCATTTCTTGTCAAAGAAAACACGTTTTTAAGAAGATTGTTCAGGAGGAGTGGCCGGCCCAATGCTTTTAATGTCTGTCTTGTGCCTACAAGGACATGCCTTCAAAACTTTCACACAAAATAATGCAGCTTTTTTCTTTTAAATGTAAAATAAAAACCAGTTCTGTACAGTGCATGGTGACTTTGTCCATCTTCATTTATTAACCTTATCAATCATCTTTATGCGATTCAGTATTGGCAATACTCAGCGTGATATTTCTTGTTGATTTCTTTTTCATGTTTTTTTTTTTAAAGTTACAACTAAAATAAACCGAATAGCCTAATACCCGGCTTTCGGGGCTTTTGGAATTATGAGGAAAAAAACATATAAATAAACACAGAATATATACATCGTAATGGCTGTCTTTTCTTGAACATTGTTTTTGTGTCCTGGCTTTCAACGTCTGGCACTACGTCTCTATGGGTCTATATATTTCCATGCGCATGTCTCTCTTTCTCTCTCTCCATCGCTCTCTCCCTCTCTCTCTCTCTCTCTCACTCCATGCCTTGCATTCTCTCTCTCTTTGCGTCTATCGTTATCTTTACCAATGCTTTTTCTCTGTCATCTCTTTATCTCACATTTTCTATTTATGTCGCTGTCATTCTCTTTCACTAGTCTGTTTTCTATCTATCTCGCATTCAATCCGTTTACCTCTTTCACGTCCATAAATATGTCTGCCTCTATCTCTCTCTCTCTCTCTCTCTCTCTCTCTCTCTCTATCAATGAAGGCCTCTCAATCTCGCATTGTGTTAAACAGTTAAGAACATACATTCGTACACTTGAGTGGTCCTCTCGTTCCTTTTCTCCATCTTTTTACTCTTTCTGTACAGACGCAGTGTACGGCTACTACTAGAGCATGTCTTTGCTTGGGGATTTCTGTAGCTTTGGTTATACACAATAACGTTGCTAGTCTCATATATAACACTCTATGCTCGCCTTTAGCAACATACATGCATGTTCAGTGGACCTGTTCTCTCGTCCACAGTAACGGGCTCATATAATTATCCCTGAAGATCCACATGTTTATTTATATTTTATTTTCCTTATCTTTTCTTCCGACTCAAATTTTACCATTTTTTCATTTCCTTGATTCAAGCGGTGCATTAATAACGATTTCACATTTCTTGTAAAAATAAACACGTTTTTAATTAAGGACGTTCCTTAAAAAAAATTCAGACGACGTTAATACTCCTCCTTCTCGGCTTTTAGAGATCTTTAGTAAATACGTCAAAAGGATCTCTCCTAATGTGTGTCTCATCTTGAGTAATCTGCCTCTCTCTTTCTCTCAATCTCTGTGAAAAGCTGTTTTTCTTCAAGTGTCTGGTTAAATCTCGCTCTCTCTCTCTTTCTCTCTCTCTCTCTTTCTCTCTCTCTCTCTCTCTCTCTCTCTCTCTCTCTCTCTCTCTCTCTCTCTCTCTCTCTCTCTCTCTCTCTGCAATATAAGGTTTATCACATTGTATCCGTCTCCTAAGTTAACAGGCATAGGTTCACATGCAGTTTCGGTTATAGGTCAAACGCCTCTTGAAGTCAAGCTAATGGACTAATGACTACACGGGGTTGGGTTAGACGACAAAACTCTGCAAGACACAAAGTTAATGGACTGTGGGCTACATCGACCAGTCCAACATTAACACGTGGTAGATGCCCAAGGCCTCATCTTGTCAAATAAATTGTTGCAGTACCGCACAATGTCTTCACGCTTATTATGTTGTTATATACATGACAGTGCCCCCATGCACTGTATGTCTCATATCTGCATCTATTCATAGTATGGTCGTTAGCTCAGGCCAGTGCGGGCTTGTCTGGTGTTTCCAAGATTGGGACATGCAATGTGATTTGATTTAATGGTCCCAGAGTTGTGCTAGGAATCAAGCTGACCTTCTGTTCCTGAACCATCTGGGTACAGTGGCATGACGTGGTTGAGTCGGCTAGAGACAACACAGCGTGCAGTGAACGGTCATGGCCTTCTAAGTGCCTCGCAATGCTCTGTGTTGTGTCGTGCCACTTTGCTGGGACTCACCGTCATATCCGTTGAATGAACAAATGGTTTCATCCACATTTTCATCCCAGTCCAGACCATCTTCTAGGGTAGGCAAGTCCAGGCTCTATCAACTCGGGTAGGCAAATCCAGGCTCCAACTACTCGGGTATGCAGGTCCAGGCTCCATATACTGGGGTATGCATGTCCAGGCTCCATCTACTCAGATAGGAAAGTACAGGCTCCATTTACTCGGGTAGGCAAGTCCAGGCTCTATAAATTCGGGTAGGCAAGTCCTGGCTGCAACTACTCGGGTAGACAAGTCCAGGCTCCAACTACTCGGGTAGGCAAGTCCAAGCTCCAACTACTCGGGTAGGCAAGTCCAGGCTCCATCTACTCGGGTAGGCAAGTCCAAGCTCCATCTATTCGGGTAGGCAGTTCCAGGCTCCATCTTCTCTGATAGTCAAGTCCAGATTGGAAGAAACTGACACATTATGTCACTGAGGGTAAACTGATTTGGGGACCAGCTCCGGGCATTTAGCCAAGCGTGTGCATATGATGTACACACGCATACAAACACACATACATACATACACACGTCACAACACGCACACCACCAACGCACGCACACGAAAAATCACATACAAACACACCCACACAAACACACACACTTACACATAAGGACACCGATACACATATATACACACACACACACAAACACACACCAATTCACCCATCCATACATACACACATCAACACACTCGCAAAATAACACATATACAACCATACATGCGTGCACACGCACGTGTACACACATACACGTGTACACACTTCCATACACATACACGAATACACACATTAACACAAACCAGCACACAAACGTATAAACACACACCCACACCAACATACACACACTAACACACATACACGCATATGTAACAGTTCCCACCGGAGCAAAGAGTTTAGGACTTGGGTGATGTGGTTGCTGATAAGAAAGGTACCTGAACATGTTAAAGCTCAAAGGTATCTGAATGCCATTCAAGGTCACTCACCGCCTCAACAAAGGAGAACAGAGTTGGGCAAAGAATGTGGACAGTTAGGAGCTGAGCACTGGCCTTCCGATTTGGGTAGGGGGAGAATGAGTGACAGACGGATTGGCAGCGGAGCTTGCTGCGATAGAAGAGTGACAGGTGTGCAAAGTATTTCGTTCCAATAAGACTGAATTGAGCCATCCCCGGAGATCCATTGGTCAAGCTCTGACTTTGCTTGAGTGTATATAACTCGAGACAAAGTTTAGCTCATGAGGCTGGATGGAGAGGCGGTTAGATAGAGAGATGAGAGCGAGAGAGAGAAACTGAATTTATATAGTATGTTTAACTCACCGACTTAGATAGAGGAGCGATTGATGGACTGTCGTACGAATGTTAGTGATAGAACAGGATCGCTCAAATAGGTGTGTGAGTTTTATATTAATAGATACTCTGAACGTCTGTTGTAAGCAGGGCACATTGTGAACGAGTTTATGTCAAGATCGCCCGCCTGATGGGATTTGAGTGAGGAAGAGTTTTTGAGGGTGTATTGAGGGAGCAGATCTGAGAGGTGTGTGTGTCAATACCCATTGTTGCATTATTGAAAGAACTGTGAATACTTGACAGTATTGTAAATTTTTTTTGGAGACTGGTTTATTCAACATATCGAGGTTAAACAATGTTAAACAGTGTTATCATTGTCTAGATTTTTGACATTATTCTATAGGCTGTCCAAATATTATTTGAAATATTAACAGTTCCTGGAGAAGAGCAGGACTTGTTGTTAAAAACAAGCCTTTTATGGCACTAGCTATTGTCCAAATGACGAGCGATAAGTTGGACGACAAAAGTCAACTACAGAACCAGCTAAGAGAACTAACAAACAGAGTTGTTCTGCTGGAAAGACATGAAAACGATCTCCGATGGAAGCTGCGACAGCTGTTGCAACAGTTTGAAAACAGAGCATCCAAACCAGCTAGGAAGGAGAGACGAAATAAAGAAATCACAGAAGTAAATACGGCCCAGTGTTTTGGAATGGGACAGAGTGGTAGGAAAGTGAGTAGGAAGCCCGTCCAACTTCCACATTCCGAACCGTGGAGGGACGGGTTGGAAATCTCAGGGTGGACGTGTGTAGACGGCTGAACAGAGGTGGCAAAAAATGGAGGAGTTTAATCCAGGTAAACATTCCACCAGACACATGTGATAATGGTTAATCAGAAGTTTGAATCAGACAGATGTTTAGCCCATAATAAGAGGCCATTTGCAAGGTTCCAAATGGAGAGACAGGGCAGGAGCTATAAAAGAGACTTTGAGCACGGGGTCGATGGACAGAAAGAAATAGATGCAGTGTTTGTATATCCAGAGAAGTCAGATAACACGGTCGGGCCGGATGAAAGGGGATAAGTTCACCAGGAACTTGTGTTAAAGCATGGTAGAACATTAGTTAAAGTCGACGAAGAATCGAGCAAGGAAACAGTCGGAGATTCGTCAGAGATGAAGAAGAAAGGAAAGGAGGAGGAATGGTGGCAGGGCCAGCTATGGTTTCGTACCCACCCACGCGAGGCACCCACGCGAGGTCCTAGCCATGCGCCAGAAGTGGTCGAACAGACCGAACGAAGGGAAACCCTTCGGCCACCGAGGAAGGAAGTGGGAATGACGCACAGTTAGAATGCAAAACGGACGCACAGTGCAAGGACACTCGTGCAGCCAAGAAGAGAGGAACGGAGTTTCTAAGGAAAACGAAGCAAGGGGGAAGACAGGTTAACCCCATCCAGGACAGCGAACTAGTCATCGAAGCAAAGATGAGAAGATCTCAGTTCGAGATAAGCCAACGGTTAAACGAACAGTGGGAAATGTCTTTCCCACAAATATTGAATACCGTTGGATGGAAGACTGTAGTAGCTGACGATGTAAGTGTACGTAACACGATATGGGACCCGGTGGATATGAACCAACTAACCGTGAAACAAACAGACCAAACGATGGGCGTTTTACAGGATAAAACCGCCCAACAATCAGAGACATCCAATGGAGCAAAGAGTCCGTCTGAAGTACGCATTACTACTAAGGAACGGTTTATAGTAGGCTTAATGGCGCTAGTCAAAAACATGGAGAAATTATGTCAATTCAGAAATGGAATTAGGTAGAGTCGTGTAACACTTACACACATGGTAGTGACATATGTAGGGCTATCATGTGAAACTCGAGTTAATGTAAGCATTTGCATACATTAGTTTCATCTACCGTTATCCTTGGGAAACGAAGATTTAAATAATTAGGGGGTAAGGTAAAAATTGAGGAATGACCAGATGTTAACAATTCCTTTGAAGTCATTGTCTGAAGTACACGTTAGACAAGTAGCGAGACGTTCAGTCAGAAGCTAAGACTGACCGTGATCAAAGGGGCATTTTCGACCAGAGGAACGGACAGCAGACGCAGGGTAGCTCGATACGCCAGGTAATGATTACGGGGACCTAGGGTAACATGGACGTGATGATCAGGGCAGACAAGGTGGCTGTGATGTTTGGTGTTTGGGGAAACAGCGGTGAATTAGTTAGATCACAATACTCGGTTTTGGTTTCATGTGACAAAGACACCAACAGTTAACGGAGCTATGTAAATTTAATAAAGACTGCACCTGGACGAGTTAGGGTTACAGCATTACGTAATTCGACAGGTCGTCGATTCGGTTTTTGACTCAGACATAGTTAGCAGTAGTTTGCATCTGACTAAGTTAGAATTTAGCCATAGTTGAGTATCTGCTGAAAGGGGCATTAACAGGTGCTGATATGTGAGGCACTAGCAGGAGTGAAAGTTGGATAGGACGTGGTCTAGTGTATGTATGCAAATATTTTGACATAAGAATTTGTTTGTTTGGGTTTTGACAATGGTATGACTTGTATTTTGTATGGGTTGTTTGGTTTGTTTAAACATGATTACATATCCTGACAAAATTAAAGTGTGATACTTACTGACTGAAATATTGATATCATGAGTATGCGTGCACATATTTTGACAGTTGTATTTGGTTTAGAGTTTCGACATTGCATGTATTGCATTTTTATTGGGCTGTATGGTCGACATTGTATGCATTGAATTTTTCTTTAATTTGTTGGTTTTGTTGTTGAATCATGTTTACATGTATTTGATACAGTTATCTAGGTACTGATCTACAGAGAAGTGTATCTCATCCAGACTGTAGGCCTCCGCAAACAGGTGACCACGACTTGCAGAACAAGAACTAGCATGTTGAGACACTGGGCTGACTGACTTAATGGGACTTAGTGTTGTAACAAACTGACTTGTGAATATTTTATCACATGTATCACATGTATGTGAAGTCTTTGAAGAGAAGACTAAGTTTATCAGAATCTGAATAATTTGAGTGTGAAAATTGTTCTGTAATATTGACTATGATATGTGTTGTCAAAAATCATTTTGGGGGGAAACAAAAAGAATTTTGCTGTTTTCTTTGAGAGGAGATGGGGGTCAGGAGAGACCCTGATATTAGCTCGAGGATAAACCCACGTAAGTTCGTGGCCTCACAGGAGTTATTATAAAGGGAGACGTCGGCCATGGGTCGTAAGGAGAGGCGTGTGTTGAGCCGGCATGGGAAAATTTACATGAACTGTTCGAGTGAAACAATGAGGGTCGTACATTAGATGAAAGCATGGGATACAGGGCGAGGTATGTTGACCTCAATGAGTAAGGATACTTTCTTTAGGTGTTTTTGTTTTGTTTTGGTGAGCTAAAGGTCCTGCAGGGACATAGGCTGGGACAAGTAATGCATTTAAGAATAAATTGGATGTGTATAGCTTGTAGAGCAAGGTAATGTAAATGAAACTCGTTGTATACTGACTCTGCAGAGTCTTCTAAACCAGTATAAAGAAGTTAAATTAAGTTAAGAATTCATTTTCTATTTGGAGTACTTGATATCCTTGTATTTCAATAGACAAACTATTTCTGCTGACAGGCAGCTACAGACGATTCACGTTAAGTGTTTTGTTTTGTATTATTTCCTTCCTGCGACTTACTAAGACTGTGGCAGGGTATATTGTATATTTGTTAGGAATTTAATTCCTTTTTTACTATTTTTGCACTGACTTCGGCTAACATTCTGCTCTTATCGATTTGCAACTGCCAATGGATATTTTACCTGCGCTACGTGTACACAGAATCTCCATGTGTGTTTCATAAATCTTCGACATGAATTGACGCTGATCTCTCCTTCCTTTAAGACCACAGGCCCCTGGAAATGTGTGGGATTGGAACTCCCGTCGTTTTATTCTATTGTTTCTTGAGAAGCTAGAGAGAATGGATACATTTTCTTACATACATTATATTTCTAGTTAACCGAGCTAACTTTCTGTCACAATAGTTGGCCGAGTTAACTTCCAGTCGCACTAGTTGGCCGAGTGAACTTCCTGTCTCACTAGTTGGCCGAACTAACTTCATGTCGCACTAGTTTGCCGAGTTAACTTCATGTCGCACTAGTTTGCCGAGTTAACTTCATGTCGCACTAGTTGGCCGAACTAACTTCCTGTCGCACTAGTTGCCCGAACTAACTTCCTGTCGCACTAGTTGGTTGATTTAACTTCCTGTCGCACTAGTTGGTTGATTTAACTACCTGTCGCACTAGTTGGTTGATTTAACTTCCTGTCGCACTAGTTGGTTGATTTAACTTCCTGTCGCTTTAGTTGGCCGAGTTAACTTCCTGTCGCACTAGTTGGCGGAGTTAACTTCTTGTCGCACTAGTTGGCGGAGTTAACTTCCTGTCGCACTAGTTGGCGGAGTTAACTTCCCGTCGCACTAGTTGGCCGAGTTAACTTCCTGTAACATTAGTTGGCTTAGTTAACTTCATGTCAGACTATTTGAGTGAGTTATTAGTTAACTTTCTGTCACACTATTTGTTTTAGATAACTTTCTGTCACATAATCTTTTATCTTCATGTTAATTGAATTCACTTTGTTATCCGAAGCGAATCACGAGTTAACTGTATCCACTTTGTTACACGAAGTCAATCTGTGGTTAACAAAATCTGCTTTGCTTCATGAAACGTGTCTCTTACTAAATCGTCTTTGTTAGATCAGATTTGTTTTTAATTCACTTCATACACGTTGCCGCAAAAAGGCGTGTGTTTGTAGTTTCTTGAATCCTCTGCATTAGCTGAAGTTTGTAACAATTATTGTCAATCTGATTTTAGTTTATTATAATCAATTGTAGTTCAAAGACTTTTAAAATGCCTCCGAGGAAAGATCATGCGTGCGCATTTTCAGCGAGCTACAGAAATCGCCAACATCTATATCCTTAACCATTTGCGAGCATGTCAAAAGTTAGTGTGCATGTAGTCCCGTGATGTCTTTTCTGCGCATATTTCAACATAACTATCATGTCATTACGCCCATACTGACAATCACACTGTTAAAACCCTCTTCGTTGACTAGGTTGTTACTATACAGTCTATTGTTAACATTCACTGTTGACATGAGTTTGAAGGTTTCTAAATAAGCCGCTCGGAGTCCGTAATTGTCTGTTACAAGGAAATAGGAAACCCTCTATCAACGGGGTTGAAGAAGGGCTGATGTGAGCAGATTTGCGGAGCGATCGTCTATGGATAACCTTATTTATTCTTGATGCCTCCTATACCTGAACACCCTCATCAATAGTGCTGAGCCAGTCTGTGCAATTGGTGACACTTATTTTCCAGACATGAGGGTTAATACCGCCCTGGATCAGCGATTTCTTAAGTGTGTCTTCGTACCGTTTCAGCTGATCACCGCTTGCTTTCTTGCCATTCTGCAGTTCATCATAGAGCAGCTCATCTGGTAGATGGTGATCTGACATACGTACCAGATATCCAGCCTATCTAATCTGTGATGCACATGTTATAATGTGTATACTGGGCATGCCTTAAAGCGGTAACACATCTCTATTTGGCACCATCTCACACAACCTTTATTAAGAAGCATATTGTGTACAACAGGTATGCTAGGAAAATAAACAGCGTCCATAAAGCTTGCTCCGTAGATTGTTGAAAGTACAGTGGCAGGACAGGGTAACAGACACCGAGATACTCACGAAGGCCAACATTTCGAGCATCAACACACTGTTACAAAAGACTCAGATTGCGTGGGCTTGCCACGCAGTGTATATGATGGACAACCGCCTCCTTAAACAAATCAAATGCTAGTGAGTTGAAAGAGGGCCTGCGTCTGGTCGGTGGCCAAGAGAAGAGCTTCAAAGACTCTCTCAAAGTATTTCCAACACACTTCAACATCGATGCAAACTCATGGGAATGCCTCGCACAGGACCACAAGACATGACTTCGAACCACCATCAGAAGCACCTTCATTGCTGAGGACCACCGGGCTTCCATAGCACATCAAAAACGCACTTTGCGAAAAGACAAAACAGTTGATGCTCACGTGTCCAATTCTGACTTTAAATAGTACACACGTGGAAGGAGTGTCCGTATCAGAATTGGACTATACAACCACCTCTGAACTCACCGGTGAGGTGCACCACACTATTTCTGACTGTTGTCATCATCGCTTGCAGTGGACGGCTATTATTATTAAGGAGGAGGTCACAGACCAGAGATTGGATTAGTGCTTGTATTTCCCGTTATCCATACGATAGCTTTCGCTGGTTCAGCATTGGTAAGGGTCATGGATACGCTTTCATTTCCACTCACCTGTCTAACCTACGTGAAGCAATAACAGAGATACAGTGTATGGCCATTGGAATTGGCGATATGAGTAGAATTCTCACTAACCAGTTTAGGAAATCAGATTACTATTCTTTCCAGCACATTCAAGATTTAGTTAGTTATTTTCAGTTTATAAAGTCGTCAGTGACTAGATTTGTAATCATTCAAAATTGAAAAATTCAAAATCACCTCAGCTCTAAATGGAGCAGATATATTCCTTCTACTAACCCGCGCGCAGTCGCATTGAGCAATAATTCAATACAAAAAGAGCGACAAAGCTGATAGTGGGATTCCAGAATTACAGTTAAGAGGAAAGACTCAGAAATGCCGGCCTACAGTGTATAGACGAGAGAAAAATTCGTGATGACTTAATACAGGTTTATAAGATGATTAGATGAATGAATACATTAGACCATAACCAGTTATTTTTTTTTAATACAGCCACTCACAAGAACAAGAGGACATAGTTACAAATTAGCTAAAGAGAAGTCCAGATTAGATATTAGTAAAAAAAAAATCTAGTCAGAGAGTACTGAATGCTTGGAATGCATTGCCACGGGAGGTACTGGATACAGGGACAGTTAATGCATTTAAGAATATATTGGATGCACATAGCTTTGAGAGCAAGGTGATGTAAATGAAACTGGTTTATACAGACTCTGCAGAGTCTTCTAAATCAGTATAAAGACGTTAAATTAAGTTTAAGTTATAACATCACATCTTAACCGACTTACCTCTGAAGTTATCAATACCGACTTGCGGTCATTTTATTAATGCGTGACATTCTGTTAGCAAATGACTGGCAATTTGCGCAGACGGAAAAAGGGGGAGGATGTTCTAAAGTTTAGGAAAGCAGATGTCAGAAGCTTTTCAGAGGCACATACCACCCCTAATTCCTCAACGGTGGACGGTATGGTCGATGACGTACACCACAAGAAACGTTAACTACTTTCAGTCGAGAGTTTTGATCATTTAGAAATGACGTCATGGAAGTATTTTATGTCAGAGTCTGTAATGAATTGTGTTTGAATTTCATTTCTGTTCTGTTTTAGGAGTCGATTTCACTGCACTCCGGCATACCCATAGGTGCTAAGTCTCTCTAAGCAGATGGCGCAAAGTGTGCATGCTGATTGTGCCTGTAGCCTGTTGGTTGTACACCTTCCTGTTTCGTCCTCTCAGATTTCCTGATCCACTGAATCATAATGTGATTCCAAATAGCCGCAGCCTGTGCCTTGCAGACTCATCCAAAGCAGTGTCGTTTTCCTGCAGGTGGTTCTTGATAATCTTCACTATGTCACCTTTATCCATGTCCACTGTGCCTGTTATTGGTGCGTGTTACGACAAAAAAACCAGGTCGCTCGTTGCACGAAACCCCGGCATGACCAGGAGAGCAGATCCACACCAGCCCCTGGAGTTTTGAGGTCTCCAGCGCTGCTATCCACTTATGTCGTAGCCACCCATTCTGCATCTTCCTAAGTAGTGTTTGGGAGTCTGTCACGATGACTGCTCCTTTTGAAGATGTCTCAGACAGCCACCTCAGAGCTTATGTCACCCCTCCATCACCAATCTCATACTTGATGTTGTAGTGTCGTGTGCGCCACTTCGTTCAGCAAGGATCCGATCATTTAATCTAGCCGAGAAACCCCAGCATGATGTTCCACCACTTTGCACCGACCCATCCGTGTATATGATGGTATCACTTTCATGCGTGTTGGCGCCTATCAGCTGGTTGATTTCGAACTTTTCCTGGCTATTTCGCCACTTCCTACATTCACAGCCCACGGTTATGATGACCGTGTGGTACTCTGTTAGTGTATCCCCAGTGTGGACCCATTCCTCTCCCTTGACCATCCTTGCGACTGCAGTCCCCTCTCCTACAGTACGTTCTTCCTGTGCCATCCATGACATCCCTCTTTTGATTCTGATCTCCTCGATGTCCGCAGTGTTAGTGTACAGCGGGTACCTGTTGTCCGCTATGACTCGCATATAAGCTGTAGCCTGTGCCACTTTATGCCTGGATGTTACTGACGGCAGTCTCAGCATGTACCTCATATTTATTATCTAAGTATCTATAGTGCAACCCAACACGAGCCGCATTCCTTCATTTTGAATTCATTCTTTCTTCGTCCTCTTCTTTTTCCAGCTCTTTTCTTTGTCTCTCTCCTCTTATCACCTTTTCCTCTTCTTCTGCGTCTACTTGTCTTTATGCCATACGCTGGAGACATCATCGACAGAGCACGAACTCCGTAGCTCTCACGATGACTCTTCATTTGTAGTTTGAAATCGAAGTTTTACTTTTTCTAGAAGAGCTGCCTGCCAGGCTTTTGAGTATCTTCCACCCGGTTTGTGTTAGGTTTTCTCCGCATGCACCGTTTATATCACATTTCTACGATGTCAACTACCGACCTATCGTGTCCTTCCAGCTGGTGTTGTCGCGAAAAACAGGGACAATCGTCGATGGTCGGTTAAATACAACTATCCCGTCCGAAATGGTGGGCCACTACACGCCGTTTGTAAGCCGACCTCGTATGTCCTTCCCGAGAGCTATTTACGAGAACACATGAATATCGCTGAAAATTCGTGAATCTTAACCAGATGGCCCGGTACGGGACTAAAAAAGCGTTGTAAATGCCTACTTTTCACTCTCTAAACCACACAATATTGGGTTTGAAATAGGGAACTTTATGCTTGTTGTCGGAGGCGAAAAAAGAACACAACCGTTATTTTAGGGGGACCTAACTTAGAATTTCAGAGTCAGTTAAAATACAACGGCCAAGATCCTCAGTTGACGTCCACGTCAAACCACACGTAGGGCTAAATGTATAGACACGTCAACATTTTATGACGCGTATTTGTTTGAACGTATGTTCCAAAGGCAGATTAAAATGATTTGATTAACTAATTGATTGGTTGGTAGGTTGAATTATGTGTGGACTGGCTGGTTGGTTGATTTATTATTTGACTGGTTGGTTGATTTGTTGGTTGATTGAATGTAACGTGCTACAAAAGCAACATCGCCAAACGTGAATGACAATCTCGATCAGAGCCCAACAGTAATACTAACAATAACAATAATAATAATTTCGTCCATCGTCCTCAATGAGGACCATCAACATCATTACATGACATAATGTAACCTTGAGTTTGTGTGTGTGCTCGTGCCTGGTTAGACCAATTCGAGCCTGGAAAAGTCTATGGCAGGACTGGCAAACATAATCAGCAGTTATCTCTGAACATGTCTCTTCTCCTGATTACCTGGATGTGTGTCTATCCTGAGCTGCCTTAGATACGGACGCCCTCGCTGAGTTCAATGCTGTATGTGACCTTCCTCTTCCAGGTTGATCTATTGTCAGCCAAGTTCTCCCATTTGTTAATATATATTTGACTACATTTAAAGGACTCTTTCATACTGTCTTTGAAATGTCTTTTATGACGTCCTTGTGATCCTCTGATCATTACATTGCGACGCTGACTAAGGTCAAGGCTCGAATTTTCAGGGTCAACTAGAGCAGAAGATGACTGTCTTTTGCAACACAGAAACGCCAAGCACCATATCAGTTTTAAGACCGTTGAGCACATTATCAGTCGTGGCTCGACCACACCCACCATATAGTCAGGATTTGGCGTTTTCTGACTTCCATCTGTTTAGGATAATGAAAGATGAACTAGTCGGATACAATTTTCCTAACAACGACGCTGTCATAGCAGCTGTGAAACAGTGAGTCACCTCAGCTGGTGCAGATTTTTACGAGGGCGGCATCTAATCTCTTTTTCACCGTTGAAAATAATGTATAGTCAAAGGACTATGTTGAAAAATAGTACAAATTTGTATCTGTTATAGTTTACATACCATACAACAGGAGGAATTATTTCTGAAGTGCTAATCGTTTCCTTAGTTCGCAAGTTGTACACACATTGATCCACCATCTCGAATCTTTGTTCCCTGCTCTATCCATATTTTTATTCATAATGATGTAATACGTTATGTAGTTCTCCATCTATCTTGATACTGGGAAACCACCAAAGGTTTGGCGCATTTCTAAGGCGCTATTATAACGTAGGAAAGGACAATGTTTACGAAAATCTATAGCACATTGGGTCATATCTCAATTTGATGTGCCCCTACCAAGGGGGTCCGGGAATATGAAACTCCTTTGGTCTTGACCTTGGCCGATTGCAAAATAATATTATATTCTTTACAAAAAATTGTCCAGTTGCAGCAGCAGTAGTAGTAGTAGTAGTAGTAGTAGTAGTAGTAATAGTAGTTGTATTAGTAGTATATGTAGCAAGATCAGTAGAAGAAGTAGTTGTAGTAGTAGTCGTAATATTACAAATAGTGGTAGTATTAGTAGTAATAATAATAGTAGTAGTATCAGTAGTAGTAGTAGCAATATAAGTAGATGCAGTAGTAGTAGTAGTAGTAGTAGTAGTAGTAGTAATAGTATTAGTAGTTAGAGTAGTAGTAGTAGTCGGAGTAGTAATAATTGTGGTGGTAGTAGAAGTAATTGTAATAGTAGTAGTAGTTGAAGTAGTAGTAGTAGTAGTAGTGGAAAGTAATCCATAGAAGTAATGACGAACCTTAGCGCTAATGTACCGTGTCGACAATGGATAGATGTGGTTCAGACTGCATGCAGCGAGGGAATCCTTGTTTGGTCTAGCCAGTATGTGTGTGAGCGGCCGCAGTGACCGGGTCATGTACAATAGGACTGATTACCACCTTTGTGTCCGTGACCTGCTTCAAGCGTAGCGATGTGTTCAGGCCTGATTGACGTATGACTTCAACATTTGTTACCCGATCGAACTAGTGGATATCAAGAATGCGCCTCTGACTGCGCATGTGAAAAGTTCGATGCGCTTTAGCTTATGTTGCAGGATAATCGATGTCTCTGGGTCATATAACACGGTCGGGGTGACACAGGTGAGCAGCCAGACCTGTTCTTCTAATAATGTCCGGATAACAACCATTTCTCTGACATTCGCTAACCAAACAAGGTATCGATACAGGTCGGATCAAAACTCTTTTTAATTGCTACATACATTACACTACCACCTCCCGTCCATTCCAGCGTCCATTAGTGGTTCTAATAACATTGGATTCGCCAGGGAGATCCTGTCTCTTTAATCATGTTCTCCGCAATGCTTGGAATCGATCATCAGTTGTTGCTGTTTGGAAAACGTTTAAGTCAAATACCATTCCTAGACACAGTTGTCTTCTCAATCAAATTTAGAACGTTAAAGTGACTAAAGTCTTTGCTTAAAGTGTCTACATTTGTTGATGGCATACTTTTCATGACATGCGTGTTCTAAACGATTTCGCATTTGTACAAACAACATTATTTCAATCATATAAACATTCTATTTGGTTATTTCGTGACGAAAAAGCCTTAACGGAATAGGAGAAGATACTGATGCACTTGGAAACGTGATTCTTAAAAGTGCTCGTCTACGAGTCAATAACTAATGGAAGGGCATGTCACGGAATGTTTAGTTTGTGCCAGAGCTGGAGCTCAAGACAATTCTTCAAATTTGGAAATGATGGAGTCCTTTCTTTGATGGAGTCATTTCTTTGTGGAATCATTTCTTTGATGGATTCATTTCTTTGATGGAGTAATTTCTTTGATGAAGTCATTTCTTTGATGGAGTCATTACTTTGGAACACGGCTTGTGAATAAGGACCTGGTGCTGGATAGGACACGTATTATAGAAACCAGTTGACAGCATCACATGACCATATACATACTGAAATCCTCAATAGCAAGATAAATAGAGGAAGACAAAATACACGTGTAGAAAAGAGCTCGAATCATACATAAAGAAAGAAGTTTGTAGCAGACTGGCTAGGGCAGGGTTGGATCTGGTGTTTGTAGTAGACTGGCTAGGACATGGTTGGGGCTGGTGTTTGTATTAGAAGGACTAGATCAGGGTTGGAGCTGGTGTTTGTAGCAGACGAGCTATGGCATGGTTGGATCTAATGTTTGTAGTAGAATGACTAGGGCAGTGTTGGAGCTGGTGTTTCTTTTAGGAGGACTAGGGCAGGATTGGAGCTGGTGTTTGTAATAGAAAGACTGTAGCAGGGTTACAGTTTGTATTTGTAATAGAAGGGCTAGGGCTGGGTTGTAGCTGGTGTTTGTAATAGAAGGGCTAGGGCTGGGTTGGAGCTGCTGTGTGTAGTAGAAAGCCTATAGCAGGGTTGCAGCTGGTGTTTGTAATAGAATAGCTAGGGCTGGGTTCGAGCTGGTGTTTGTAGTAGAAGGGCTAGGGCAGGGTTAGAGCTGGTGTTTGTAGTAGAAAGACTAGGACAGGGTTGGAGCTGGTGTTTGTAGTATAAGGACAAGGGTAGGGTTCGAGCTGGTGTTTGTAGTAGAAGGGCTAGGACAGGGTTGGAGCTGGTGTTTATATGAGAAGGGCTTGAACTGGGTTGGAGTTGGTGTTTGTAGTAGAAAGGCTAGGGTAGGGTTAGAGCTGGTGTTTGTAGCATAAGGACAAGGGTAGGGTTCGAGCTGGTGTTTGTAGTAGAAGGACTAGGGCAGGGTTCGAGCTGGTGTTTGTAGTAGAAGGGCTAGGGGAGGGTTGGAGCTGGTGTTTGTAGTAGAAGGACTAGGGCAGGGTTCGAGCTGGTGTTTGTAGTAGAAGGACTAGGGGAGGGTTGGAGCTGGCATACCTTGAGGTCAGATGTTCCAAGGAGAGCCAATATGATTTAATTAGTTTCTGAAAACTATTTGACAGCGAGCATATCACAATTAGCTGCACGACAGAAATAAGCCAAGACAATATTTTTGTAAAAATAAACATTGACGTTTTCGAAATATTTGAACAAACTGATTTTTTTTCTCCCTGTATTTCTTGAGTTTGTCCTGAAAAGGAAGCTGTATCGTTTCTTACATCTATGCTCTGTGATTTGAGCTCAAATCACCATAGACAACCAGTTGCAATGTGACATTAATGGAAAATAGCTGGTCTTCCTTCTTAGACTCATATTCCCTTATCCAGACTGTTTTCAGGACCGGCACCTGGAAGCGGAAAAGGGTTTTGTTCAGCAATGGATAGTTGAACCTAACACAAGCAACTTGCCAGGAGTCACCGACTGCAGTCTGTTTATTCACTCTCCTAACTGCGGTCATTAAATATGGTTGGTTATTGATCCAGCCTTTTTGCCATCATTTATATATATATATATATATATATATATATATATATATATTTATTTATTTTGGTAAAGTACACATAGTCTCTTGGTCACAACCGAGGAAAACATCCCAGATTATGAATCAGTTGATAGCATCCCTTACAAATACATTCACAGGAGTACCACAACAAGTAACAACATGATGTTAACTAGAAGACAGCCACAACGTTACATGCTGCAAAGAAAAAGCACCAACACAAATTATTTCCGTTTTTAGTTGAACTGCTTTCTGTATAATTGAACACAATCTTATGTTTGTGTTGTTTGCTGGCTTGGCGCACAAGTTTAAAATCATTACGATTTGACATACTATAATTGGACTCAGTTTAATCTGCATTTTAAGAAATAACTACCGGAGAATTACTTAACTTCTGAAACTAACTGAAACCTGATCAAACTACAAGATTGGAGGTTAAAAACGGGAATCACCACGTGACTTTACTGTGTTTGTTCATATGTTTGTTTTGTTTAAATTCTCAGCACAATATAATTTCGTTTGTTTTTAATCAGATCTCGTTTATGATAATTCGAGAATACGACCAAAACAAAAACTTGGAATGATGTGTTCCAGAGGAAACAAGAAGTCGGTATGGTGTTACAAACGAAACAAGAACTCTTAAGTCAAGTATATTACTATATATGTTACAAATTAACCGAAACTGTAGCAGTACAGATGGTCAAAGATCGATTGTAACATAAACAAGTATCGACCAGCTACCACACTGGGACATACATACAATGATACCTACAAAGTTCTCATCAGGGACACATTCCAGAAACCTAACAAATTACAACCACAGTCAACATTCTGTCAAATGGCATCCGCTAAATTCATATCGTTTAATGTGTCAGGCGCAGGCTAATTGTTGTTGACATTCAATAATTGTTTTAATAAACGTTGTTTTTTGCCTTAGACGAAGAATTTGTGGCCTCAACATAGCTTTCAGTTTATTTCTGTCCCCATGAGGTAACTGAGTTATACTTGTGTATGTTACAATCGGCTTCTATCCCAGTGAGGTAACTGAGTTATACTTGTTTATATAATATCGTTTTCTGTCTCTTAGCTGTGCTGCAGTTGCTATTGACACATCTAATATTATACTTGACTTCAGAGTTCGTTTGTCACGTTCAGAAAATACGTCTATACAATACATTTGTATTTCTCGTATTGGTCGTATTCTCTCATTTTCGACAACGATATTTGACTAATAACAAACTTTATGTTTTAAATTAAAAATTCAAGAAAATAAATGAACCAAAACAGAAACAAATTACTCGTTGGCGAAACCAAAAATTGTTTAATTTGCAGTCTACTAGCTTTTCTTTGACTTTAGCAGGGAACCATTATCTAACATATTCTATCTCCCAAAGATGTGAACAACCATTGCCAATAAAACAATAATGAAAACACATGGATCCAGGAATCTAAGAATATAAATAAGATCAATCCAAATATAGTGTTAGATCTATGTCGTCATAAGGAGCCACGGATTTAAGCATAGTAAACAATAATAATAATATATATAATAATACGAGTAATAATAAGTGAATGAGTTCAACTATGGAGATAAACACCTGACTGAAAAGAATGTCAGTGTGCCTGTTTCGTGCCAACTTTTCGTTTTTCTTCTAGAGGCAGATAGAAGAACAGATAGACGAACGGATAGAGGACGAGATAGAAGAACAGATAGAGGAACACATAGAGGAACAAATAGAAGAGCATATACAAGAACAGATATAGGAGCTGATAGAAAAACAGATAGAAGAACAGATAGAGGAACAGATAGACGAACAGATAAAGGAACATATAGAATAACAGATAGAAGGAAAGATAGACGAACAGATAGAAGAACAGATAGAAGAACAGATAGACGAACAGATAGAAGAACAGATAGAAGAACAGTTAGACGAACAGATAGACGAACAGATAGAGGAACATATAGAGGAAAAGATAGAGGAACAGATAGAGGAACATTTAGAGGAACATATAGAGGAACAGATGGAAGAACAGATAGAGGAACATTTAGAGGAACATATAGAGGAACAGATAGAGGGGTTGTTGATTGTTATGCTGTTAACATTCTTTTAATGAATGTGCATTATCCTTAACCAATCGTACACCAGGAAATAATAGGGTGTCTTTTATAAACTCGTAAACACTGTTTCGAAGCATTTCGACATGAACAGGGCAGTAGTTCGTAATAAATATCTTCGGATTTGGACACCATTTGTATGGGCGGTGCAGGATCAAGACCAGCATTGTTTAATGACCTCCAAATGACGAAGGAAATAATGCGAAAACAAGAGACATGTTTTTTGTTTTTTTAAAATGTATTTACTTTTTTAATGTTTTAACACAATTTTGTTTCTGGAAGCAGTTCATACAAAGGCGGTGTTTCTTACTATTCTTCTTACACATCTGTAGTCAACACAACATCATGAAGATGAGAATTTGGAAGATATTCCGAGTCTCGAAAGTCATGTTCGTTAATTGTCTCCACATTATTGGAAGTTGTTGATGCTTGTTTACCTCCCTTGTAACGAAGCCCTGCGTGTACACAATTAGCTCCGTTGCCATAGGACACATCATTACGTTCCTGAGTTCGTTTCTCTTTTGATAATCCTGACTCCGTGGAGTCTGTTGATTTGTCGATAAATAGCACAGACAAATAACACTTTTTATTGTTGGCTTTGATACTTTCTTTCATGCACATCTTATCGTCATTATTTTCATCGTCATCAAACATATTGCTGGTCTCATCAACACCGTTAGAGTAAATGTTGCTCTGGAGAATTTGGGAACCATCACACACGCTAAAGCTAGCTAGCTTCTCAGCGTCGCCTGTGTCGACTGCACGCATTTCGGTAGGTGTTGTGTCCTCTACATTATTAATAACATTGGTCGGCCCGTTCGTCGAAGTAAACTGAGAAGAATCATCTTTGGACTGAAAAGCGATTTTGATGTTACTGTTATTTTTGCGTGAAGATGATTTATTACACACATGTATATCTTTGCCAAGGTTCTGCATGTCAGAAGTGGATTCACCATCGAATATAACCTGCTTGCAGCTATCAGGACTATCGCTGAATGTGACATTTCCTTTCTTCCTTGCTCGATTTGTTTTTATGCTGTTTCTGGATTTCTTCAAACCACTGGAGGAAACACGCCGCTGGTTATGAAGATGAGAACGATTGTAGTGGGAGTCAGTCGATGATGAATACGACGTCAAAGATGACATCGACTGCCGAATATTGTCTGGGTTGGAACTACTAGCCCACTGACTACCCCCTTCTGCAGTAGAAGCTCCGTCACTGGCGTCAGAGTTTTTACCCTTATCGCAAAAATTATTTACGTTTCTATATTTAGAACTGTCACTTTTCCCTGAAGTAGGCGTGTCTTTCCGAGGTGGTGAATTATTATTGGATGACAGCAGCGATTTAGCTTCAGATAGTCTTCTGTACGTCGACTCGTCCAGCTCTGTCATCCAGTTAGTCTGTCTTGTCTTCGGGAAACAGAGACGAGCAAAACTTTTTCGAAAGACTTGATTGAATGCGCAGTAAATTAGAAAATTAACTCCAGCATTTATAGTCAGAAGGGAGTCCGTAAATTCTCGAATACCTTTCCCCAGGTATCCAGCTTCGTGGTATCCAAATCCAAATACTGTTGACAATATGGCGTCTGGGGTGATGCAGACTAAGAACACTAGGATGACAACAAGCATCATGATAGTTACGCGATGCCGAGAGTTTTTGCGCTTCTTGGCTTTTGTGCGTCTTAACGCGGATATTATACACGCATTTAGAACCACAAGCACAAGTAGCGGAATAATTGACCGTAGCAGATTTTGAGCCCAGTCGTAAGCTGTTATTAACAGTTGGTTTTCCCATATCTCTGTTAGCTCAACTTCCAAACGGGAGATGTTTGTTTGGCGGTCGACGCAGAGGATTGTTCGGTACCTCAACGCAGAGGGCAGGGCTAGCGATGTCATGATGATGTAGATGAAGGTGCACAACATCACAGCTCGTTTCCTGTTCCACAGCGCCCTAGCTCGAGTCGGGTGGCAGACCAGGATGTATCTCTCAACAGCAACGGACACAGTTAACCATGACGATACACAAACCGACATAGTGAAAACGAAGTGGGCGTATGGGTAGAGGTATCCGTACGCCAGGTTGCCCAAATCTGTGGACGTTCTTAGAAATAGAGTGACGAAGAAGTACAGCATATCGTTGATAAGTTTAAAGGAGTCAGATATGGCAAGGGCGCTGAGGAAGGCATTGGTTGATGTGCGCATATTTCTTCTTGACAACACGAAGATGGTCAGAGCGTTTCCCACAAGTCCTGGGAATATCGCCATCGGGTAAATGAACAGGCCCGTGATTATCTGCGGAAGAGATACAATGACATTGTAGTTATAACAAAATATAATCCTTATGGTGTCTCAGGAGCAGAGCACTGAGCCACTGTAACGCTACAGGAATACTATAAAATGGAATACATTTTTAAATTTGTTTTTTTAGAGTTTGCAACGTCATCGTGTAAATAATGTGTTACCGAAGTCATCATAGTGCAAGCGCTATAAGCGCGTTCACGCTCACTTCCTGTCTGCCGGTCAACATTTGCATCTATGATTAGTAACAGTGTCATAGACTATTATGTTTGCAAACACAACTTGTGTTTTTGTGAGTGACCATGATTATGTTTGCAAACACAAATTGTGTTTTTGTGAGTGACCATGCACGTTGGATATTATTGCTGTTCTTTACATTGGTGTACTTCATATTGTTGTTGTTGATTTTGTTGTTAATATTGTTGTTGTTCGAATATACTAGTGTTGTGTTGAGTTAACTTGTTTTGACGTTCATTGGTAGCGGGGTGGAGTGACTCTTCTTATATCCCATTGTGTACTTGAGAAGGTGAACCTGGGCATTTCTGGAGGCGATGCATCCAGTGAACTCACCATTTTGGCAACTACAGTATTATTCTCCACTTTGCTAACATACTGCTGCGACACATCATGTTTCCAGGAACATGAAAAAAACATGAGGTATTATATTCATCAATATCTTTTATCTGACCTTGAATAGTCGTCGCTCCAGTTTTATTGCTAATAAGTTATTATCTCAATTGTGGTGCGACGGTTCTAAAGATTTAACACGTGTAATACGATTGTTTCAGTAATACATGCTGGGGGTGGTTGAGATTGGGAAATGGGGAGGGGGGAGAAGGAAAGAGGGATGGTGGGTGGTTGGGGCTGTTATTCACAGTCACAGGTATAATTCCAAATACTGCTAGTGAGATGTGTATCATGAGTACGGTTTAAATAAGATTTGACCATACGATAGTATGTAGCTGCCACTGCCAAAATGGTTGGTGATTTGGGATGCCTTTGTTTTGGTGACTCATTGTCACATAAAGTTGGTAGATTCTTAGATCCACCCATGTTGTCCTATCCATGTGACACGGAGCTACTGATAGTAGTTGAACTACCTTGAATTTAATGTAAGGATGGAAGGGTATACATGAATGACATAAGTTTCTAACTGATCAAATGTTAGTGACAGAAGTACCCCATGCCTGGCGACCATGTTGGAAATGAGAAGTTTAGGAAGGAGCATGAGGGATCAATTTAAGCTTACATTTGAGACAATATAGACACAGCCAGGCTGTTCCACTGGGAGTTTAGTAGGCATTGCATCTATCTGCACGATGGAAGGGGCAGTGAGCTGACTTCAGCGAATGTGATACATTCCTGTCAAAAAGTTGGTGCAGAACGCAGTTGTGGATTCCACAGGTCTGGCTCTTGAGCTTGTTATGAAGAACAACACATTGATCAGATTCAGTTGAAAAAGGGCAAAAACGCAGATGTGCTTTCCACAGGTCTGGCTCTTGGGTCTGCTGAAGGGAAAACAGATTGTTCAGATTTGATTAAGAAGTATTGGAAATGCAGTTTTAGATTACATTGTCCCTGCTTTTAATTATGCTGTAGAAAAACGCAGTTGTGAATTCCACAGGCCTGGATCTTGAGCCTGCTTGAAACAACATCAAACTAAGGTGAAAGAGAGACACACAAAGAACTGTATCGTATACTGCTTCGAACATAATCTGTGAAAAAACCTCAGGTGGGTAGGCCATAATGCCCTGATCGAATGTAGTGTGTGCTACGGGCACCAGGTATCGGAAACCGAGAGCCAGTCAGGAAGGTATACCACAGAACACAAGGGAGCACCTTTTCTACCTTTTCAGTAGGAAATCTTGGGTTTCACAGCGGATAATAGACGGACGGAAGCTGCCAGACTGTCAGAGACCAGTCACATCACCAGTGACGGAGGATCACAACATCCAATATATTAAATATTTTATTAGTTGCTGTTGCTATTGAGAATATGGATAAAGGACCAAGGTTCAAATCTGGGTAATTATTTCAGAGGCAAATACCATAGTTACTTAATGACACTCTCTGCTTACAGAATGTAATCATAATTGGATTAATATATCGATTATAAGTATGACTCGATTATGCAATAAATGATTACCGTCTTTCTTTGATGACATATTCCGTTGTCAATGTTTTCAGTTTCCAATTGAAATAGAAAATAAAACAGAATAAAAGTTATGTTGGCTATTCAACATAGTGTTTAAGTTTATTTGAAGTTATTGGGTTGTTTAATGCAATTAAATGGTTTCAGTGACCAGAATCTGATACATGCATAATATCATTTGTTTCCCATGTCTAGAATCTGCTACACAAATTTCAGTGGAAACAAGAAGTTGGGTTTTATTTTTGATTAAAAAACCAGTGCACATAAAGACCTACACATTTTAATTTTTAATACAGTATTTTAGAGGTATTCATTTGGTGTGTAATCTTGAAAATTGCACTTGAATGTACAAGATGTTGGTTAATTTTTGAACAACACAACTGAAAGTACTCACTTTAAGCAGTTAAATAGTAACTTCCGGCTTTCTGCGAGCCACAAAACAAACAAAATCGCCCATTTTTACAATCGCGATGTACGGGCATTTGATCTGGCTAAACAATGATTCTGAAAGTCAAACTCGTAACACTTCAAAACATCGCTAAGCGAGGGTTTCATAATTGCTGGTGAATAATGCTGAGCTCGTTTTGAATTCAAAGTAGACATACAATCGGCGTTACTAGACATCGATCAACATCTATAGATTTAGAGAGTGAATGAGCAAAACGTTCTTCCTTCCATAGATACACCCTCTAGTAATATAATGGACAATGCATCATATCACAACGCAGTGCCACAAGAGGACAGAGTTCCTATATTATCGAGTACAAAAGATGCAATACAGCTGTAGCTGAAGAAGGAACGCATATCATTTAACGAAATGCATCTAAAACCTGAATTGTTTTCCCTTGTAAAGCAGACGCAAAAGACAACAAAATGTGATCTAGATAAGTGTTATTGAAGCAGGGATAAAAGCGTTTGAGACTGTCGCCTCACAATCCCCACCTATACCCAATAGAACTAGAGTAGGAAAACGTTAAAAGATATGTCTGCTAAAAATAAATTATTCAAACTGTGCGAGTGTCAATGAACAAAGGCATGCGACACTCTCAAAGATAAACGGGAATTATTGAGTTATATGTGAGGACCAATCTTTCAAGAGAAAGACTATACCCCACACATGATAGTTTGTATTTCATTCAACCAATTGCAGTCTTCCATATGTGAGTCTATTGTGACTGTTAATACGTTGAAATATAGAGTGCATTTTTTTCCCCCAGGAAACGCACACCCAAGAAATTTAAAGGCAAGAAGATGTCAAATGTTGGGTACATTAATGTGTCAGAAATTATCATATTTCAAAACATGACCATTTCAGGACCACCTCAAACATCAAAAAGATTAATTTAAAAACTGGACATAACCTATAGTTTTCCGATCCATAAGTTGTTTATACATGTAAACCAATTCTTTTACTTCTTCTTAATTTCAAAGCTGGGTCTAGCCATGATCGTTCGCGATGCAATACATTTCCGTTGTTTTAACACACTTCATAAAAAATTACACGAGGAAGAGGCATTTGAAAGTATTACTCGGCACACACATATACGCATATTTATAATGATATTTGAAGATACGCCTTTGACTCCTCAAAATTGAGCAATTTTCAATTACTGTACATTACGTTATTTAAAGGTTAAAGTAACTGTTTCGCAGAAAACAGTTAAGAGAAACTTGTCAGTTTAAGAAGATGTCAGTATCTGCACTATTATAAATTACAAAATCGTCATGCTACAGGAAATATAAGACTACATATACAGTATCATGGATCCGTGTGGATTCCGGTGTGGAAGATCAACGATCGACATGCTTTTTTTCTTTCTGACAACTTCAGGAAAAGTCACGCAAGCAGAATCAGTCCTGTTAGATCGCCTTTTTTGACCGGACAAAGGCATTTGATTTGGTTGAGAGGGATGTCTTTTTCAAAATCAGAGACAGGAGAGTAGCTGAAACACCCCCTCCTAACATTGATAATTATAACCTAACAGCTGTCCTCCCATTCACAAATCTAGGGTCCCTCATCAACGACAAGCTCATTGGAAAACCCAGAAACAAGACAGTCGTAAGCCTGCTGTTACATTTGCTCGACTAAGGGGACGGCGTGGCCTAGTGGTTAAGTGGCACGGCTCACAACCAGAAGGTGATGGGTTCGATCCCCATCACAGCACCGGCCGTTACCCCAGGGAAGCAAACCCTTAGAAAATGCAGGAGGAAGCAGACTCTTACATAAAATGCATGCTGAGGTCGGATGCACTGGGCCGACAGGCGCAAAATAAAAACCACAGTGTAACGCACACACGCCTTGGGGAATAGATAAATAAGGCGAACGCAAAAAAAAAAAAAAAAACCCCCCAAAAATTTGCTCGACTCACGACGTGTGTCAAACACAACCAGAAACTGACAACTAAAATAAGACCATGGTTTGCAATGCATCTGTCTTCAACCTATTAGACAAAAAAGACTGCGTAACACTCAAGGAACTAAAGGAACAGATGGCCAGATGCAGAGATTCGTTATTGCACCAGCATCTAAAAAATGTACACTTTTCTTGAGCAACAAATTGAGCAACGTTGTGTCTGTAAATATTATCTTGACGGACATTCAGTGAATGAAAAAAGAACTGTCGGCGACAGTGGATGAGGTTCATGGATGTTTGCAAGCGTGATATGAAGGTATTGAAGATGAGTCTGACATCCTGGGAAGACGAACTGCAGACCTAGCCAAGTGGAGATGTTGCTTAGAAGAGCCACTCCACGGTCACATCATATTGACATCCGTTATAGCTGAAAGGGCTACTACTACTACTGCTGCAGCTGCTACTACTACTTCTTATACTACTACTACTACTACTACTACTACTACTACGACTACGACTACTACTACTACTACTACTACTACTACTACTAATGCTAATATTAATACTATTACTATGACTGTTTTACTGCTAATACTGCCACTATCAATTTGTTGCTCTCCAAATATGCTTGACACGTATGTGGCATACTGTTTCTGTCATGCATTTTCCAACAGTGTAATGATTCTGTCCATACTTATTTTCTTTTACAGTTTCTATAGATCGCAACGGTGTATATGTTTACACTTTCCATTGCATTTCACTCTGACATTGTTCTCGCTCCACATTTTTAAGCGTGACTTGATGGCATTTACCAGTGCGATGGACTATTGAAACATCTTTTAAAGTGTTTAATTGTAAAGATTAATTTTACGTATCTTCCAAACAGGTCGTACGAACTATTATAAGTTGCTTTCTGATTGGACGATCTAATCTGGCGTTGAATGTCAAGAAGGATAATAATAGCTGTGATGGTTTTGAAGAATTGATGTTCTCTGAAGGATCGTCCTCCTTTAGCCTCTCCTCCCAAGCCTTACGTTACAAAACAGAACCAACAGTATATATGCATGTGCTTTAAAGTGAAGTTTATGTTTCAGTTAATATTGCCGATATTCAAACCTCTGCTGAAGATCTTTAATGAAATGCACCAGCTAACTCTGATGTTAATACATCATCATACATGTTAAAGTTTAATGTATTGACCCAAACATAAATTTAATTTAAAATGAGAGGCAGTAGTAACCCGTGCAGTTACATTTGTAACGAAATAGACGGATATCATGTATTTGGATCAAAGCACGTAGACGAGCTGGGTTATCCGGCGGAAAGATAAATCCCATCATGCCCAGGGCATAATACAATGTCATTAACATCACAGACGCTATGACAGGCACATCTTTTTAAAAATTGAATCCGTATATTGAGAACATATGAAAATGTAAGGGGAATCGTAGGAGCCAAACAAGCCAGTTTTGCAACACAAGTAAAAATGGCACACAGACAGAAAGAGAAATATTAACTTTTAATAAATAATGCAATATACCGTTGTTATTCATCTATTTTACTTAATATATTTCAGCCTCTCTTGTTCTTTGATATGTGGGACTTGTCACGTTTAATGAGTTTTTCATAGTTGCATACTCCTCTCGTATCTGTTTCTGTGTGGCTGCCTCTCGGCTTCCAAGGCGACATACATATTGTAAGTGAAAAATACTCTTTCGCTATTTACGAGTATATTCTGCATGCATTTTTATATTCTTTTATCATGTTATATCAAATGTGTCTGCGTGTTGCCCAGGCCAAAAGGGAAAGTGGAGTGGGCAATGCAATAGACACTACAAGACTGCCAATATGTCATATGGCACATCAGTCATAGATAATGTGGGCATGGGGTCATTTATCTCATCCCGTAGAGTTACGAAGAATTGTTAAGCCAATACAACACATTTGACTCGGTTACATACACACATCTGGCGAACATTTGTTTAAGACCCATGCTCCGCAGGGAGCTCAGACGTTTTGATTCGTTTATCCCATTTGTCTCTTTCATGACATTTTGTAGTGTTCAGGCCGTTAGAAAACTAAAGAGGCTGGTTGAAGAAGAGGCAAATTACGATGTAAGGAGAGAACATCTCCTGACAGGTGGATAATAAATTGTGTTCATATATCTTACACGGTTTCTTCCACAACCGCCTGCTTTAGAGAAAAACAATATCACCATATAGTAAAGCTTAAGTTAATAAGAAGAAAAAGAAAACATATGGGCAGACGGTGTTGAAAAAATAAAACAAGCATGAGATGAAAGTATCAGTGGCCATATAGATAGCGTACAAGAGAATATTGGGCCTCCCTATTCTGTCCAACACCATATATGGAACAGATGAAAGATGACAAGACACAAACATGGGGAGAAAAATCATATATTAAAAAAAAAAGACACATTGCAATGGTGTTTTTTTCCTCATAGTTCTTATCGGTTCTAATTGTCATTGATGACTCAGCTATTTCATTGTTACTTATCGAGGCGTTATGATCATCATAGTTTCCACTTCTCTAGTATTTATTTCTATGTTGAGCCGTACATATTGTAATTCTATTTTATCTGTTTATCTATAAAGTTTCTTAATAGCTTCTTGTGATATCCAGTGAATTTCTGCTCTTCTTCCTTAAACTCTATCAGCAGTTATATTACGTATAAATATATATATATATATATATATATATATTAACTGTACTCTTATATGACATTTTTCCCATTGATGGGGTAGTCGAGGGGTTTTGAAGGATGAGGACTACAGACCGCTTCGCGACTGCTGTCGCCACGACGTTTGCTTTATGTTTGTTTATTTCACTCCCAACAAAAAAAAAAACATATACATATGACAGTATTTGTGTGGTTGCGCAAAATCGGTCCCAGGACACTGGTGACCGGTCGAAAGTGAACATATAACCTTTCTTTATCATCAGCCTAATGAGTTCCTTTTGTCTGCAACTATAAGAACAATAATCTGCTCTGTTCATGTGGCATCTTGAACTACATATCTGATCTTTCATAATTCACAAAGCAAATAACACGATGGTAATCTATTTGGAATGACTTCTATGGATTGTGTTGTTAAATTAATGCTCAAGGATTTTCTGTCACGTTTCGTAAGCCTTGTTGAGACCAAAAAGGATTATCATTTTAGTGCTGGATAATATGGAACATATGTTGTATTATTGAGAAATGAGGTACCTAAGAAAGGCGGTTCAGGTGACGAAAAGAGACAAGATCCGTAACCAGACAATACGTAGCAATCTGGAAGTTCAACCCCTGCAGACACGAGTGGAGCAGTTCCAACTACAGTCGTTTGGCCATGTCTGTAGAATGGAAAAAGATCGGATACCAAAGCGGTCATGGGAGATCAAGGGTCAAGGACGCAGACCCCGAGGACGTCCCAAAGTACTTTGGGAAGACAACATACGACAGTCCCTAAGTGATATAGAGCTGGATTGGAAAGAGGACAGGAAAAAGACGGATAGAGCAGTGGCGTTCTCTTTGGCAAACCTCTACACCTCACAGTAGAAGAGGAGCGACTAAGTAAGTAAGTATGTTGTATTATGTTATGTTGTGTTTTGTTATACTTCTTCTTCTTCTTCTTCGTACGCAGTCAGACAGTAACCATTATTTTTTCGAAAAAAGCGGCGGTCATCCTGAGGATGTCGCTGCTGCCATAGAGCTTGCCTTGCAGTTCCACTGGTGATTGCCACATCTGCTCTCTCTGATCCTCGTATGTCGGGCAGTTTTGTAGCAAATGTTCAGCGGTCATTTTCACGGTACCACACGTGCATTCGTTGGTACCACCTATTTTCAATTTGTTGAGTAGATGGTACCTCAGTCTATTGTGGCCAGTGCGAAGTCTGAAGACCACGACCTGCTCTCTTCTGTTCACCTGGTAATAGGCATTGTTTTTTGTGTAGCCAGTATGTTCTCTTTCCCATTTGGTCATGTATCTAGCTCTAATAAGCCATTTTAACCATTCGTATGTCACACTGGTATCTGGTTGTGGTAGTCTTGCACCTTCTTTTTCCGGTCTGTCTGCCTCCTCGTTGCCTTGAATGTTGCAGTGGGATGGAACCCACTGTACCACTACCCTTTTTGGTGCGGACTGCTGGTATATTTGATAGAGTACTGCTGTTAAATCATTTAGTTCAGTATTTTTCTGACTTTTTAGCGCTGTGACTACGGCCAGGGCATCTGTAAGCAGGACTAAATGGCTTTCATTCCTTTTTACCTGTCACCATTTCTTCCACTGCCGCCCTCAGTGCCTCTGCCTCCGCTCTGAAATTGTGTGTATTTTCCAGTTGCCAAAGACAGTGTTATTTTCCTGCCATTTGGTAGGTTTAGGAATGCTCCTGCCCCTCCGTTCTGTGTTGTGTTTGTTACAGAGCTGTCGGTGTATGCATGGGTCCAGTCCATGCTTGGGTAGTGTTCCGTTATGTAACTCAGGGTAGAATCTCTTCTTTCTTTTTCAGACTGGCAGTCTTTGTTTCTAATACCTGGTATATTTTCTACCACCTCTGGAAATATATGCTGCCTCCAGGTAGGTTTTCGTACAGTAGGGATGGGCTTCGGTATTGTTAGTGCGTTCATGGGGTTTTCGTGCATCATTACTTTGACTATTTCTGCAAAGTTTCTTCGCTTTAGTTTCCCACTTCCGAAATTGTTTAGTCTCTGGTGCATTGGATGGTCAGTCAGTCTTCTGAGATTCTCTGATTGCAGCTGAGCTCTGCAGTCTCTTCTGTCGGCCATGGATTGCAGTTTTGTAATCTTTTCAAGTTCTACAATTGGCGTTGATGTCATGCCTCCTGTTATAACTCTCATGGGTTGGTTTTGGAGTTTGCTAATTTTATCGAAGTTCGCCTTTGCTGCAGTTGTCCATGCCGCAATGCCGTACTCGAGGACTGGTCTCACTCTTCCAGTGTACAGTTTCTTTAGTATACTTTCGTCTGTTTCCTAGTTTGTGCCAGCAAGTTTCCTCATGATAGCCATTCTTTCTTTGGCTCTCACTCGGTTTCTCTCGATCTGACTTTTCCATGTCATGCGCCGATCAAATGTGACTCCCAGGTAGTTTTGGTTGTCGTTTGTCTGCAGGTATTTGCCATTTAGACTTATTTTCGTATTTTGGGGTTTGTTTGAAAGCGAGAATATCATACATGTGGTTTTCTCCTCGTTTATTTTGAACAGCAATGAGTTCGCCCACTCTTCCAGCGATGTTAGGGCCTGCTGCATCTGATTACTTGCTATGGTGTAATTCTTTTCACAGGTCCACATAGCCAGATCTTCTGCAAACATTGAGCCATGGACTCTTTTTAGTATATTCTCTGTTGTGTTATTTATATACACCAGGACGAGGGTGGGTGACAGTACTCCCCCTTGCGGTACACCCTGCTCAAGTATCACCCACAAACTTCACTTCTTCTTAGCTTGACTCTAAGTCCCTCTTACCAGACATTGTCAAACGCCTTTTCTAGGTCCACCCAAACCGCTACTGTGTGTTTTTGCTCCTGGTAAGCATCTTCTATGTCCTGGGCTATGAGGATAACCTGATCCTCAGTGGATCTGTGCTGTCTAAAGCCTGCTTGCTGGGGAATTAGCATGTGTTTTTCTTCCAGATGCCACATCAGTCTGGTGTTTATCATACGTTCGATAAGTTTGCCTACGCAGCTCTGTAGGCTGATAGGCCTGTATCCATTTGGATCTGTTTTGTCTTTTCCTGTCTTTGGTACTGGTACAAGTACTGCGTCCTTCCATGACTGGGGTACAATACCCCTTTTCCAGATTTGGTTCAGGACTGATAGTAGTTTCATCTTTGATGTTTGGCCCAGCCCCATCAGTATTTCGTTTGTTAGGTGATGATGATGCAATAGTCACCCACAGTCAGCAGGAACTTCAGAGGTTTATATACCACTTCTCGCCAACCTGCAAATATGTTTGCCTCACACTAAGTCTCTAGACCCAGAAATATACATTCTCATAGACAAAGATGTTAATACATTTGCTTGTTTCACAAAGCTTGTTTACCCGCTTCGTCTGCCGTGCTCTTTCCGTATGACAAGGACAATGCTATCAGCACTATCTCACAGAGAGCATGTCGTAAGAAGCGACTAACTGTGTGAAATGGCTTAACACCGGTCATGGTAATACGGTTTATTTAGAGCAGCTAAGATGGCGCCTAACAGGGTCGGTTCTACTTTGCTCTAGTGTTTTAGTCTATTAAGATGGACTCGATAATCTGTTAACCACCCTCAGTAAGCAATTGTACCAAAGCAGCGGAGTATTAAGCTTCTCGAGCCTAACTCACTAAGCAGTACGTCAACATCAAGTTCATTTCAGAGCTGAAACCTGCACAGGGGCATTTGCCCCTGTAGACGAACAGGTTGAATAAGAATGACTAAGAACAAAGTTTGTATGGGAACAACCAGAAACTAACAACTAAAATCAAGTAAATGATGTACATTGTATGTATCGTTAGCACACTCATCTTATATGGTAGCGTTACTTGGGCATCCTTTGCCAAACAAGAGCACAGACGTAACACCTTTCATCCTTTCATCTCTAGCGTCTGCGATCTATTTTTGAAATGACATGAGGAGACAGAGTGACAAATGTAGAAGTACACTTGCACCGGTCTCCCAAGGATGAAATTCTTTTTAGGAAGCGAAGACTACGGTGGCTGGGTCATGTTCGTCACTTGGAAGATGGTCGCATTCCCAAATAAATTCTCTATGATCATTTTGCGGATGGCACCTGCATAGTCGGCCAGCCCCAGCAGAGGTTCAAACTTGTGTGCAAACGTAATATTAAGGTTTGGGACATGACTATGACAACCTGGGAGATCGAAACTGTAGACTAATTAAAATGGAAATGTACTCTGGAAGGTCATTTCATGTTTGGTGAAGAAACGCATTTGCAACATAGAGAAGTGAATAAACAACGCCACAATGAGAATGAAAACAAGAAAAGTTAACTATATATTTGTTTCTTTAGCACTACTAATCATATCATTCTATAGTCAGTCATGATAGAGAAGGGGTTACTATCCTATACGGTCATGCATAACTGTCTACTGTGTAAGAAGCGCGTTTTGAACACATGCTTGAAAAGAGATACTTTGTCAAGCAGCAGAGCCAGCTCATACACATCTTTGGAGCCTTGCCTAAAAATATGAGTTGGTCACACAAAAATAAAGAAAGACACATCAATCCTAGAGTCGTTGATCACTTTCAACAGTGCAAAGACACGAAGACCAAGAACCATGTTCAAAACAGGGTTTAGCGTTTAAGTAAGTCAGTAAAACACATCGATCTCGATAGTTTATGCTTATATCGACTCTCGAAAGATCATCATGAAACTCATCTTTGGCGTCAGATCAGATCTGGAGTACTTGATATGTTCACATGCACTGGTGATTGAGACATGATTTACGGTACTATAACAAGGAGTGCATCGGGTGCTTTTAGCTATCTTTGCCTGATTGAAATTTGTGTACTAAAGACTTATTTTGTACTGCAAAGACTACATCATGCTCATTATTTGGATTCGATTTTTTCTTTGTCAATAGAGATTCTGTTTCATTGATCCTGAGTCCGGTGAACGAGTTTCTTGAAGTGCTGCAATATATACATCCAGTCTTTTCGATTCGTCGTTACTAACCGTGTCTTTCTGACGTCATTTAAATTGTGCATGTTATTGGGCAGTCCAGTCAACATGGCAGGACCGTCCAACAATCAAGTTTACCACTACGGCCAGCAACCAGCGACGACGCAGGAGTTCCCAGAACAGCGACGAAATCACCACCATTCTGCCTTAGGCGCGCTAGCTTCAGATTTTTTCTCGATGTTTACTCAAGAATTGTCCGTTACCATGACAACAATAGGGACAGTAATTGTAGTGACGAAATTCCCCTCACGAGAGCACTGACTACGAATGAATATCCAGTCAATCTCATAAACACGTAATGTACCGATAAAAATACATCTTGAATAACATGTCCCCTTGCAGAAGGATCAATACAGATAGTAGCTACTCGAATATTCTTTACTACGTTACAACATGCAGGCACCAATCTCTAATGTGAGAAAACAAAACAGACGGCCTTTGTCCACTGCAGCCATTACAAGAGAACATCACTCATATGTATACATACATTTATGTACATCCATACACTTACATGCATGTACATTTATATATAGTCATACACATGCATACATATACACACACACACACATACATACATACATGCATACACATACATACCTACACGACATACACAAGATATACAACACGCACAGCAACACGCAGTGCAACACACAGCAGGCAGACACAACACACATCAGACAGACACAACACACATCAGACAGACACAACACACAGCAGACACAAAACACAGCAGACATAACATACATCATAGACAACATACATCAGACAAAACATGCACACCACACAGCAGGCACAACAAACACATCAGACACAACGGGCACAGTACACAGCAGACACGACATGCACATCACACAGCATACATATCACAAATCAGACACAACATACACATCACCCAGCAGACATAACACACATCAGAAACAACACACAGCAGACACATCACACAGCAAGCACAACAGGCACATCATATAGCAGACACAGCACACAGCAGACACAATAGCAAAATCACACAGCAGACACATCACACATCAGACACAACAGGCAAAGTACACAGCAGACACAACAGGCACAGCACACAGAAGACACAACAGACATATCACACAGCATACATAACAACCCCATTCCACAAAAGACACAACGCACAGGAGATACAACACAGAGGAGACACAACACACATCAGACACAACATACATCAGACACAAAAGGCACAGCACACATCATACACAACAGGCACAGCACACCGCAGATATACCAGGAACAGCAGACACACCTAAACCGTTCAGTAACAACCACATGGTTTAAAGATGAGTAATGAAACTCTAAACCGTCCACAAATAAGGACATGACTCACAGATGAGTAATGAAGCCCTAAACCGTCCACTAATAAGGAAATGCCTCACAAATGAGTAATGAAGCCCTAAACCGTCCACTAATAAGGGCATGACTCACCGATGAGTAATGACGCCCTAAACCGTCCACTTATAAGGACATGACTCACAGATGAGTAATCTTCTTTTTCTTCGTACGCAGTCAGACAGTAATGATATTTTTTTTACCGAAAAAAGCAGCCGTCTTCCCGAGGCTGTCGACACTGCCATAGAGCTTGTCTAGTGTAGCCACTGGTGATGGCCACATCTGCTCTCTCTGATCCTCGTATGTCGGGCAGTTTTGCAGCAAATGCTCAGCGGTCATTTTCCCGGTACCACACGGCATTCGTCGGTGCCACCTATCTTCAATTTGTTGAATAGGTGGTACCTGAGTCTATTGTGGCCAGTGCGAAGTCTGAAGACCACGACCTGCTCTTTTCTTTTCGACTGGTAATAGGCATCGTTTTTGGTGTAGCCAGTATGTTCGATTTCCCATTTGGTCATGTATCTAGCTCTAATAAGCCGTTTTGACTCTTCGTATGTCATAATTAGTATCTGGTTGTGCTAGTCTTGCACCTTCTTTTGCCAGTCTGTCTGCCTTCTCGTTGCCTTGGATGTTGCAGTGAGATGGAACCCATTGCAACACTACCCTTTTTGGTGCGGACTGCTGGCATAGTTGACAGAGTACTGCTCTTAAATCATTAAGTTCAGTATTTTTCTGACTTTTCAGTGCTGTGACTACGGCCAGCACATCTGTAAACTGGACTATGTGGCTTTCATTATTTTTACCTGTCACCATTTCTTCCACTGCCGCCCTCAGTGCCTCTGCCTCCACTCTGAAATTGCTTGTGTATTTTCCAGTAGCGAATGACAGTGTTATTTTTCTGCCATTTGGTAGGCTCAGGAATGCTCCTGCCCCTCCGTACTGTGTTGTATTTGTTACGGAACCGTCGGTGTATGCATGGGTCCAGTCCATGCTTGGGTAGTGTTCCGTAATGTAACTCAGGGTAGTATCTCTTCTTTCTTTTTCAGACTGGCAGTTTTTGTTTCTAATACCTGGTATATTTTCTACCACCTCTGTAAATATATGCTGCCTCAGGTAGGTTTTCGTACAGTAGGGATGGGCTTCGGTATTGTTAGTGCGTTCATGGGGTTTTCGTGCATCGTTACTTTGACTCTTTCTGCAAAGTTTCTTCGCTTTAGTTTCCCATTTCCCAAATTGTTTAGTCTCTGTTGCATTGGATGGTCAGTCTTCTGAGATTCTCTGATTGCAGCTGGGCTCTGCAGTCTCTTCTGTCGGCCATGGATTGCAGTTTTGTAATCTTTTCAAGTTCTACAATTGGCGTTGACTTCATGCCTCCTGTTATAACTCTCATGGTTTGGTTTTGGAGTTTGCTAATTATATCGAAGTTCGCCTTTGCTGCTGTTGTCCATTTCGCAATGCCATACTCGAGAACCGGTCTCACTCTTCCAGTGTGCAGTTTCTTTAGTATACTTTCGTCTGCTCCCCAGCGTGTACCAGCAAGTTTCCTCATGATTGCCATTCTTACTCTAGTTCTCATTCGGTTTCTCTCAATCTGACTTTTCCATGTCATGCGCCGATCAAATGTGACTCCCAGATAGTTTGGGTTGTCGTTTTGCTGCAGGTATTTGCCGTTTAGACTTAATTTAGTGTTTTTAGGTTTGATTGATAGCGATAATATTGTACATAAGGTCTTTTTCCTTGTTTATTTTGACCAGACATGAGTTCGCCCACTCTTCCAGCTATGTCAGGGCCTGCTGCATCCGATTTCTTGCTATGGTGAGATTCTTTTCAGAGGTCCACATAGCCAGATCGTCTGCAAACATTGAGCTATGAACTATTCTTTGTATATTCTCTGTAATGTCATTTATATACACCAGGAAGAGTGTGGGTGACAGTACTCCCCCTTGGGGTACTCCCTGCTCAAGTGTCACATTTTTGCTCATCTGCCCTTGTACTTGGACTCTTGCCGTTCTGTTTTTGAGGTAGTGGTTGATCCACTTGTACCACAAACTTCATTTCTTCTTAGCTTGACTCTAAGTCCATCTTTCCAGACTTTGTAACATGCATTTTCCAGGTCCACCCAAGCCGCTACTGTATGCTTTTGCTCCTGGTAGGCATCTTCTATTTCCTGGGCTATGAGGATGACCTGATCCTCAGTGGATCTGTGCTGTCTAAAGCCTGCTTGCTGTGGAATTAGTATCCGTTTTTCTTCCAGATGCCACATCAGTCTGGTATTTATC